>KZ062203.1:89026-168268 GCA_002091835.1 Anopheles maculatus
ACAGTGTGGAACAGCCAAACTCCAACGTAACGAATGTGCGCTTTCTTCAACTTCAGGAAAAGGCTTTAGAAAACATTTACAGTGAGTACAACGACATACAGAACCAAATCTACGGATTGGTGCTCTCCGATAAGGAAGACGAAGAACAGAACGACAATTACATCGAGTTTGAGACAATCTTCAATGACGCTTCGCTAAAGCTGAGCATGTATTTCGATGTCGTTATGAAAGCCGAAACAGTGGTTCCATCTGTAGCATCACCGATTCAGCATAATGCTCAGGCCTACCTTCCACCGTTACAAGTGCCTCTACCGACCTTTGATGGGTCCTATGAAAAGTGGTATTCGTTCAAGGCGATGTTTACTACTGTGATGAACCGATACCAGCATGAAGAACCGGCCCTGAAACTTTTTCATCTACGAAACTGTCTTGTCGGAAAAGCTGCGGGTATTATCGACGACGAGCTGGTAAACAACAACGACTACGACGCCGCATGGATGATCCTTACGCTACGATATGAGGACAAACGAGTAGTTGTGGATAAGCACTTGGATAATCTCTTCAACCTACCCAAGATCAGTCAAGACAATGCTACAACTTTGCGTAAAGCGATCGACATCTGCACTAAAAACATTGAGGCGTTGAAAAATCAGAACCTTCCTGTGGATGGACTCGGTGAACAAATGCTGGTCAACATGATTGCGGGTAAACTGGACAAAAGGCTGCGAGTGGCTTGGGAGACCAAGCAAAGGAAGAATGTGCTTTCTTCTTATGCTGGAATGATGGAGTTTTTGGAAGAGCAGTGCCGAATTTCCGAGAAGATCGACAACGGCGCGAAACCTTTGACGGAGAATGTGAAACCGAAAGCTGTAGCAAGGAGCCTGGTAGTGAGTGAAACGAAACAAGAAGTGAAGTGTCCATTATGCAACGCCGCTCATGAACTAAGAGTATGCGAACATTTCAAAGGTAAGAGTGTCAGTGAAAGGTTTGATATTGTGAAACGGTACGGCGCCTGCTTCAATTGTTTAACCAAAGGTCATCGAATTCGAGCATGTAGATCAGGTTCTTGCCGTCGCTGCGGTCAAAAGCATCACAGTTTACTACACCGAGACAACCCAAACCGAGATGCTGCTAACATAGCAACATCGATATCAGCTGAACCAACGACAGGAGAATTCCAGACGGCCAACGTACAAGCTGAAACACCGACAACACTGTGCGCGAGTGACATCGATCTAGAGAAACAAACAGTTCTTTCCACCGCTATTGTTCTAGTGGACGGTTTGTGTAACTCACCCTACCCCTGTCGAGTGGTACTAGATTCTGCATCACAAATGAACTTCGTCACCGAACGTTTTGCGAACCTTCTTTCCCTGAAACTGAGACCCGCTGACGTTACTGTCAGTGGTTTAAACGGAAACAAAACTCGACTCAACCGTAAACTGCGTACGACGATCAGGTCTCGTGCCGATGATTTTACAGTTGAACTGGATTTCCTAGTGACCCCACGGATCACTGGTGAACTTCCCACGAAGTCTTTCGATCTATCACAGTGGCCCATCTCGAGCGAACAGATGCTGGCCGATCCTACGTTTAATAGAAGAGGACCTGTCGATATGTTGATTGGCGCTGAATGTTTTTGGAACCTGATGCAAGACGGTCGACGTGAACTCGGCCCAAACCGCCCTGTGCTGCGGAACACAAAGCTGGGTTGGATTGCTGGAGGAGTGATTGCGAGCGATACGACGGTCGTAGCGCGAACACTCTGTAACACTGCTGACGATGACCAACTCATGGAACTAGTACGGAACTTCTACAAGGTGGAATCCTGCGACGAGCTCCGTCCTTCCTTGAAGGCGGACGACGAGGCGTGTCTGGAACATTTCCAGCGCACGCACGAACGAACGGAAGAGGGACGGTACATCGTGCGACATCCCTTCAACGAACGAAAGCCTGAGCTAGGAGACTCGCGTGAGACAGCATTGCGGCGTTTCTTAGCTTTAGAACGAAAGCTAGACAAGCAGCCTGACCTCAAAGAACAATACGCGCAGTTCATCCGGGAGTACGAGAAACTCGGACACATGCGCGAGATTGTGGAAGCACCGAACGAGGAACCTGGATCGGTGTTTTATCTACCTCATCACTGCGTGCTGAGGCCCACAAGCACGACGACCAAGCTCCGAGTCGTGTTTGATGGATCAATGAGGACGTCCACCGGCATTTCAATTAACGACGTTTTGATGACTGGGCCTACAAGTCGGGAAAAACAGAAGTAGTAAAGGGCCGTCTCATAGCCACGGAAGTGCGTACAGCGACGTACGTGCTAGTACGACTAGTTCAACGCGAAACCTTCCATCCAGAAAAACTAGCACTGATGAATGGTGGAAATACGAAGAATAGACTCAACGGACTACAGCCATTCATGAATCCTGATGAAGAAATCATTCGAGTTGGAGGAAGAATCAAACGAGCCTTTATTCCCTATGATAGCCGACACCAAATACTGTTGCCAGCTAAGCATCCCGTCACCGAAGCACTCGTTCGTGAACTGCATGTAAACAATCTACACATCGGACAAAGAGGCCTCCTTGCAATCATACGTCAACGGTACTGGCCATTGAATGTGAAGAATACCATCCGCAAGGTGATACGAAAGTGCATCGTTTGCTTTAAGGCGAACCCATTGAAGACGACACAACTTATGGGTGACTTGCCATCGTATCGGGTACAGCCAGCTCCCGTATTTTCGAACACTGGTGTGGATTACGCCGGTCCTTTCATGGTCAAGTCATCGACCTCGCGAAAGCCACTCATTACGAAGGCCTATGTGAGCTTATACGTATGCTTGCAGACTCGGGCCATACACCTGGAATTGGTCTCGGATTTAACGACGGATGCCTTCCTTGCAAGCTTGCGGCGGTTCATCAGCCGACGTGGTTGCCCGAAATCAATACGCTCCGATAATGCTACAAATTTTGTCGGAGCCAAAACAGAATTGCATGAGCTGTGGCGTATGTTCCAGAACGAGTGTGCTACTAAGAAGATAACCGACTATTGCATCGACAAAGGTATTGATTGGTCGTTCATACCACCGAGAAGTCCGCACTTTGGTGGCATATGGGAAGCTGGTGTGAAACAGGTTAAGTACCACCTGAAACGTATTGTTGGTGACAGAAAGCTATCATACGAGGAACTATACACGACACTCACACAAATCGAAGCGGTACTAAATTCTCGTCCATTGATTCCGAGCTCAGACGATCCCTCTGATTACACCGCGATCACCCCAGCCCACTTCTTGATTGGACGTGAGATGCAAGCAGTTCCGGAACCCGATTACTCATCCCTGATAGAAAACCGTCTTTCCAGATGGCAGTTAGTGCAATCTATGTTGCAGCACTTTTGGAGACGGTGGACTGCGGAGTACTTGCCGGAGCTTCAGAATCGATCGAAATGGCTGAAGCGGAAGGTGATTAAGGAGGGATCACTAGTGCTGCTAGTAGACCAGAATGCTCCGCCGTTGCAATGGCCACTTGCAAGGATCGTAACTGCTCATCCTGGAGAAGATGGTGCTACACGAGTTGTTACCATTAGAATGGCAAATGGAACGGAGTTAAAGCGTGCGGTGACTGAGGTCTGTTTGCTGCCGTTAGATGAGAATGAAGTTTGAAATGCCATTTCAACGCCGGGGAGGATGTTGTGCTGCAAGGGCACGGGAAGTGCTGTATGGGAAGATTTGTATTTGACACTTTGACAGTTAACACACATACATAGAAATAAAATCAGTCTGTCATACAACGTTAACCAAGCAACACGTTTTTGGAAGGCTCCCGATTTACGGAAAGAAATATCTACAAGAAAGAAAGGTGTTACAGTCCCCTTCACGTTACACACAACAGAAGAATTTCTAAGAAATTTGCATTGAACACTTTCCAGTCTGGCCATCGCAGTCTGGATGTAACAGGCTATAACTGCATATTCCTGGGAATATCGAATACAACAGCAATACATTGTCTTCAGACATGGGAGATCACGTAGTTTGAACCGTGATCTCTTAGCTGTTTACATATTCAACATGGGAGTTGAAGGATAGCAGTTGGTAGACGAGGTAACAGGAAGGAACATCTTGAGTTCATCGTACCAAGGGTAGAATCATTGAGAGATATGACGAAGAAAAATAAGAAGAAACTTAAGGTAGATTTAGCGCAAGTCTGCTGTTCCAGTCTTTACATGTTGATCGATTCCCATCTGAATCGTTGTCGTAGTCAGTAAGGACTGATCATCCAGCTGTGCGATATGAATAAGTCTAGTAAGCACATCGTTAAGTCAAGACGAAGTTGAACAGGTTGACGTGCAAACTGTAAGGCTTTTTTGTACATAAGCTAAAACGCAAAACTTCAAACACTTAAAAACTACAGCATTTTGTTCCAAGAGCCCTTACCCGAGGTGGGTATTTGTTTCTTTAATACACAGTTGTTAGCAATTTAACTATTGCCAGTTTCGTTTCGTGCTTTTGGATATCTAAATAATTTAAAAGTGTTAACCACGCAAATAAAGAAATAAATAGAGGTATAAAACGGTACATACATTGTAAAACAATAAAAAGAGATAACACGCAATCTGTCAAACTTAGACCTACCTCAAACCTTGCCAAAAGAAAGCTTTCAACCAAGCAAAACGCAGACTCGAATCACCAATAAACCGTCCCCTGTCATTTGTTGTAATCGTTGCATGAAAAGTCCTTACATATGACTTTGACATTTTCGTTCGATAAAAATCAGCCAACGAATAATATCAAATTTCCACCGTCGGCAATGTCTTCGAACCAGACGATAAGACCGATGAACGATGTAGGAAGAAAACCGGGTACGCACGTTCACTCACGCATCGGCTATGGTTGAGTGACGTTTCGGAAGGTGCGTGCTTTATGTTACAGCACTGACCTGTTCCATTTATGTTACGAAATGCGATAACAAAACAAAACTAAAATTAAATACAAAACAACACCAGCAATCGCTAAATAAGCACAGCAGCTACGCACCCACCCACGCACTTCGAAAAGCGAAGATGAAAGTGGAAGAGATCATTAAACTTAATGTGAAGCTTGCAGCGTAAACAAGCGCGAAAACTTAAAATAAATTTATTCATTGAAATAGTTATATTTTCACGAAGTTATTATGATGTGTCCTAACCCATACAGATGCATGATTGGTTTTCGTGTACGAATAATCTTTCGTTTAGCTATGCATCTGCTTGGCAAAAGGAAAACATCCGGTGCATTACACAATCACAGCGGCGACAAGCGACTAACAATGCTTTGTAATTTCGATCGAAATGAAAGATACATGAAATTATCTCGTCCGTAGTCGTGGTTTGCAAATTCTCATTTTCATTTTGACATGAACCCCTTCCCAACTCCAACCCTAAAAAAAAAGAAATCCCACCCCCCCGTCAGGGGACCAAACGTCCCAAGGAGACCAAACATTGTATTTTTGCAGCAAAGGATAAACTTTGGTGCATTCAGTTTTGTGCGAGAGCATGTTGGAATTTGTTTGCCGTTTTGTTCGAGATTCGTTCGGTTTGGTTTTTGTTTTGTGTGTAACATTACAACCTGACACAACAAGTCCGACCATTCGGGACACGCGCGGGTGCTGTTGGATATATTTAGAAAAGCGTTGCTGGCACATTCACTCTCGCCGGTGCAGCCCACAACCGGAAAAACAAGTGCCAGTGTCCGGGATGGCGAAAGTGGGGCGGGTGGTGTGTGTTTTCTCATTTTGAAATGTTGTATCCAATTTCGGGTTTTGGACGGGTTGGAAGGAGAGCGTTAGAAGAAAAGAATGAAATAAGCAAACGATCTAAGCATCCGATTTTCGTTGCTACTAACGGCTCGAGGACATAGACGAGAAGAGAGACGAGAAGCGATTGAGCGTAGATCCTGCGAAGGGGATGGGTAGGAGGATGTAAATTGAGCATGAAAGCAGTTGTAGAATTTGTAGCCGAAAAGTCGAGGGCTGCAAGTGGAGCGTACGCACGGGAGCCCAGTCACAGATCGTTAAGGATTGTTGTATCTTCGTTCGACTGTGATGCACTCCGGTCCGGCTGAACATCTCTCTTTGGTGCCGGCCATTGTAACTGCCCGGTTAACCAGATTGCAACAAGAAGCAACATCTTTCGGGTCTCGCATTCACCCCACCCCATTCCTGTGCTGTGCATCTTTATGTAATGAGTAATATAATTTGTACCCGTTGTACAACTGGAATCCGTTAGGAAGGCAAGCAACCGAAACGGTACGTCAGGATGCATCTGGCTGCATCGGCATCGAAGCACGAGACAATGAAATTCCGATGCAAACTAATCAAGGCTAAATCATGGCTTTGTGGAACACCACTTCCCACCACTAGCTACTCGCACCAGGAAAACAGGAGTTTGATTTTTCTACCCTTTTATTGTACAGTTAAATCTTCTCCTTACCATGGCCGTGTACGGGGAGGCCAAGCAGGGATGCCGAGTTTCTGTTCCTAACTATTATGGCATTCTTCTCTGCAGCTCGAACATCTGAAGCTGATAGGATGAAAAATGTTTGTTTCGAAGTTTTCGCACCCAACCCCCACGACACCACCGGTTTGTCAGGCATTGTGCACACCGGAAAACATTTCCACATCATTGACCAACCGATAGTGGTGGCATCCATTTTTAATTTCCGGTTTTGTAATTAGTTTTGTGTGCTTTCAATTTACACCAGCGAAACCGTCGATGGTGCGCTAATGCTGCTAAAGGTACGTAACAGCCGCCAGGCGTAAGGCTTTTTTCTTCATCCTTGCCTCGAGTAATTCTCGAATGCACGGTCGTAACAAGAAGAATGCATGTGTTTGTTTCTTTCACGTTCCTATGCAGTGTTTGATGGAAGGGAAATTTGTTGAGTGGATTCTATTTATGTTACAAATTTGGCCATAATTTTAAATAAAAATATTTTTATACATCTATAAACCATGTACGATCTCATATATAGTAATCGTTAAACTGCTTTAGGAAGCTTTTTAACATTTTTATTATAATTTGATATTAAAAAATTATCTAGAACAATATTTGTCTCAGTATGTGCCATGCAAGATAAATACAAGATTTTTTATACTAGTGCTGAGAACGATTGTGTTATTTGGAACATAGTAAGAGATACTGGGGCAGCCCGGTGGTGTCTCCAACGTTAGTCTTCACACGGCAGGACCGGGGTTCGAATCGCGGCGGACGGCCTCCCTGTACGCAGAACTGACTTTTCAGCTACGGGTAAAACACAAGTCATAGAAAACTACAAATCGCAGGCCAAGACCTACAGAGGTTGTAGTGCCAGAGAGTCAATTTAATTTAATTTAAAATACAGTATAATGGTCATGACCTTAGGGATTTGCTTGGAGCTGTAGAGTATTTTGTTGAGAATTCGAATATAGACGCCCATATGAATTCATTAATAACATCATTTAGAAAAATGCACTCACCTATGTTAACCTATGTGCTAGTCCGAATAATCGACATCTAGTTTGGTACATAGGGTCTGTAAATAATAATACTATCGATTTCTACAGCTGGCCTAACATTATAACAATATGGCGATTTAAGACAGCGTGAGTTTCCGGGCCTAGACGTGAAATAATCCTGTAGGATTTTCACTGATCGTGATCGTGAAGAGACTTGCGCTATTTGTGCTGCGTGTATTGCACGGTTAGCGTTCAGTTAGTTACTGTTGTATTCATTTGGAAATTACATAATGCTTAACTATTAATTTATACTTATATGTTATTTGACTAGTATAAATGCAATATTCAAATTCCAACAAAACCTAACAGCCGAAACGGTTTAAACATTGTTAACTCGTGATGTACTTGAAGAGCCAACATACAATCTTATAGTTGAATTTGAAATCCAATAGTGTTGGCAACATTTGTTAAAGTGTATTTACAATATCATGAACAAAAATGATAAAAGCAAACATCTTTACAAAATTGAATGTTTTTGTAATGAAAACGTATAGTTAAAATATATATAATTGGAATAATTTTAACGATCTTCTGGAAAAAGCTTTTAAAAGTTAAAAATGATAAAATACACAGTTTGGACGAAATTTGAGTAATATTATTGTCGTGATTAAACCGTGCCAAATAAACGTAACATCAATGCAGTAAGAAAGTTGTTTCTAGTAGTAGCTTTTAGGAAAAAAAGATAACATGGAAGGAGTTTGATTCTGAATTTTTATAAAATAAATTGAAGCCTGACTAATCAATAACGTCACCGATCAATTAAAGATAATCATTGTTTTTTCCCCTTACTTATGTAATTATAAGTGAGGATGTTAATGCCTCTTTTCCCAATTTTCTGGAAAAAGATTTTTACCCATTTATACCAACATTGGATGAACTTTGGGCAGTTACTTCGTGCAGAAAATGAATCGTCATATCAAACATTTTTTCTATATACGGGCATACATACTGACATCAACAGTCTAAAGACCCTGAACTCAGTGAGATATCAACCAATGACGCGATGGAGCAATACAGTATTAATCGTTGATCGTCACGTTGTATCTGAGGATTGTAATCAATATATCTTTCGCTATCGCGACCCCGCGACTAGGTGATATTTCGCAGCTCAACATTATTATCAACTGGTGAGAGTAAATTGATCTATCACGATAAACTTCATAATTCAACCTACAAAGTAGAGTGGAACATCGGTCAGACAGTTATGCCTTCAATTATCAAACATATTTGAAGTCAAGGCCTAGTTCGAATGATTCAAATATTGGTAGCCACTCATAAACATGTTAAGCCTTTGCTGCCTGCAGTGATCCAATAGATTTTGAACTAATTAGTGAAAAACAGCATTGCTTTCAACTTTTCAATAAATAATATTAATCGCAATGAAAGCAGTAACGATAATTCCCGTAGAGCTTCAACAAATAGCTCACGTCTCCCGTTGCTTTCCCTTTCCTATGCTCCAACCGTCACAGCATGTGGGCCATAATCGATCAGTTGTGTGCAACCGCTAGCATCCATCCGAAAGCTCGATTGCCGAAGCCAATTTTCGTGCTGATGGCTTAATGCCTTGAGGACAAAACGCAACAAAGCGAGTTGTATTAATGTTGCTGTTTTTTCGCTTGCCTTTCCGTAACGACACAGAAGGCCTGAATGCTATCACGCATACAATAAAGAGCGGTAGGAAGAGAGAGAAAAAGAAGTTTAATTCATCCCTGAAACCACACTGCAACAAAACACACTGGAAGATCTTTACCGTTCAATATCCAGAATGACACCGTTCGGCAACGTCTACATTTCAACGTTCCAATTCCATCAGGATATTGGCTACCGATCTACATCCCGTCAAAACGGGAACCAATGTCGCTTCCTTCCCAACATTGCAACCTGATTACTGCACAGGAAATCATTAAGAATTCCCCGTCTGGGAAGGCGTCCTTTAACCGGAACACCCATCAAAATAGCGAAAGCTTCAACCAAACCTTACCTGATATTGTGATAACAGTTGAATGGCGTTTGCGTCCTGCAACGATTGGAGAGGATATTCCGGTTTTGTCCTGGAAGGAGTGAGTCCACCACTTGAAGAGGACTCGTCTATCCGTTACTAGTTCCGCTTTCCAATGTGAGACACGAGTACTTCTTCTCACTCTGCTCGCTCGCGTCCCCGTGCGCTCCGTACCGGAGAGACACGTAATTGAACCAGGCATTTGTTATTGCAACAATAAATGTTTTGTGGAACATATCATTCCATCTCGAGCCATCTTTCCAATGGATTGCCATTGCCAGAATACACTAGTTTGGCTGTGTGGGTGTTTGCATGTGTGTGTTTGTCAGGTGCAGGATGCACCAGGCCGCAGTTGACGGAAACCGTCTGCACCAAATCTGCAACCCGCACGTCTAACGATTATGAGGTTGATAGGCCGTTCTTCAGATGCAGACATACGGAGATATTTTAATGATAATTTTCATTCGTTCATTCGTTGCTAGTGCTTGACAAGTCTCAGCAGCGAATGTCGTCGTCCCAGCCATAAACCGATACGGTGGATGAAGTCCCTTCTGGTGCAACAAACAATAAGCTCGCTTCCGTTAAGAGCCAATGAAGAGACACTGGAGGAAACAGGGCCAATCAAAGGCAAAGGCAAATGGCTCAACATACTCGTTCGTTAAGGGGAAGCGACATGGTATGCCGCATCGAATAAGGGGGGGGAGGGGGGGTTGTTACGAACAGGAAAATGTTATCCGGCTTCGAGGTGAAACATACGAGTACTCATCAAGCCTATATTTCCCATGTGTTGAGCATCGATGCAACTTATGATTTAATCATAAATTTATTTGAAATTATTAATGAAAAAATTTAAATGTTCAACAATACTGATTAAATAATTATAATTTATTATTCTGCAGTGAAGAAAAAAAACTTGAGTGACTTCTTAAACCAAATTTTTAGTACAACTTTTTATTTATTTTTATTTTATATCATAAAATTATCTCTTATTTGTTGTAACAATCAAAAGTCGACGGTCAGGCCGTTCTTTATGAATACAACAAAAAAAGTTTTTACAATTTTTACTTCAATAACAGAATTATAGCATATTGTCTATACGTACCAAACCTTAGGTACCAGATCGGATACGTTGATTTCTATTTTTTTCCAAAACAATAATGAAATGATATATCCGTAATATAAAAAGCAAGTATGATAGTGATACATTTTAATTTTGGTCGCTTGGCATACTGTAGATTTCCTTAATGCAGCTTCTTTTACGAGGTTTGTTAGACAGTGTATGGTGCGGCCCGGTGGTGTATGAGTTTGTGATGCCGGTCTCCAGGACCGGGGTACGAATCCCGTCCAAATCACCTCCCAGTACGCAGGACTGACTATTCAGCTAAGGATAAAATCAAGTAAAAAAAGCTAGAAATAGCAGGCCAAGACCTACTGAGGTTGTAGTGCCAGAGAAGAGAAGAAGAGAAGAGAGTTGGACAATGAGCTGATTGTTTTAGGTCTGTTCTGCTAAGGTTGTAGGTGTCCAAAAATACTGTAAGAAAAAGTTTATTATAAAACATGCACTCAATGTTAACACGAGATCCAAAGCCTTTTGAATTTTTTGTCATTTAACTAATAATTTATCATAAATGCCTTAATGATTTTAAATTCAGTATTTGAAGAGAATGCGTAATACTATAATTTCTCGTTATATGTTAGGGCGTCATCGTATCCAAAAACTCAGACTTCCGATTTGTGGCGTCTTATAATAGATATAAAAACGGATAAAGGTTAACCCTAATGGAAAACTTGTTTGAAAGCTTCCTGGAAAGTAGTTTTACTGACATCTTGGACCAACCTCAATAGTTTTTCTTTCGCTGTAATAATGTCGCTACTGCAGAGAAGCATCACAATTCCTCAATGATTCTATTAGCCTTAAAGCACCAACTTCTTCATTCTAATAATTATTGAGCTTTCAAGCATCAGATTCTTGGTTCTAACAATTATTCTTAAGGTTCTTTAGAAGTAAACAAATAAATTTGGCTTCATTATTGCGCGAAGTAGTTCCAGTATTAAAAAGATATGCCTTGGTCTATAGAAACCATCCGATTATACCCTTTTCAAACTTATTTAGCATTTGGTACTGATACGACAAATTTATTGTCGAAGCCAATTGTAGCTATTGACCAGTATGAAATAATGTTTTTTTTACTATAGCACAAGACTATTTGAACTGGCAAAAAATAAACAACGAAAAATAAGTATTGAATAAAAAAAAACTTACCGATCAGCGTGCTCCTAAGTGCTAAAAGCTTTCTTGCAAATGCATTTCTAGGCTCAATCCATTTAGGTTCTTTAGGTTCTTCGTTTGTTCTGGCATTGTCATCGCTTACCTTTTTATAGTGAATAATCTTGCCAGGAAAAAGTGAACTGATAGATGGATTCTGTTTGTCCGATTCACTGGAAACTTTTCGTTCGCCGACTGAACAAACTGCAAAGTGCATTAGGGTATTTCCCACTGAACGCATAAGTCTGGAAATTTGATTAGCTTTTGCATGTCATTGAATGAACCAGTTCGGTATGTTCTTGTTTTCCATTTCCTGTCCAGTTTAGGGCGATAAGAGTAATCGGTATATTGCTGCTTGCAATGAATAATTTTCTCACAACGGTAACATATCTCACATCCCGATTGTGTGTGCTTAAGCACTGCAAATTATTAATTGATTCCAGGTTCTGTTGCGGGGTTACCCTTTTCTCATATTAGTAATCAACCCGCAGTACACATACACATAAGCTCCACTGCACATTCTGGTACGGGAGAATGTAAATTATGTTTCCGATTCCTCAAATCTAAACTACCAACAGCAAACAGCAACCGAGGGGACAGTTCTTCTTGCCAGATGATAATTTTGTTTAAAATATTAGCTACACACGGCGAGCACACAAACCCACAGGAGGCGGAAAAGGCGAAAGAAGATTCATTGAGACATTTGTGAACCGGAAAACTTCTTACCTCACACCCACCGAAAGTGGGCGGAAGATAACAACATGTAAACATAATCATTTGCATGTCATGGATCAAACCGTCACTTGGCGAGCGAGGTGCACGGTAAGCAAAGGTGGCAGTTCCTGTTACGAAATGGAACACAATGGAACGTACGTATCCATACCCATGCCGTTGTGATTGTGTGTTTGTGTGTTTATGTGATTTGGAATGTGTGCAAAAGGTCGACGGATGCAGTGCAGACCATATATCACACGTTCCGAGTGCAATATGTGATTAGACTTTGGACATTCCGGAGCTGCATGGAGGTTGCATGGGCACGTTGCGGTACACATTCAGCACATTGAAGCGAAAGGCCTAACGGTACCACGTGTAAAGGGTGTCTAACCTACAAAAAGGTCAGTCATGGTTCGTAACGCGACTGGGACGACGTTTGTTTGGGAGCGGTAACAAGAGACACATGATGAAGAAGCGTTCCACTCGATCATACACCCGTGTGTTGCAAACTGATGGGATGATGGTTTGATTTCTCACTTTCATTTCAACCTTCAAAACAAAAACGTAAACACTGCACGAAAATTAAATGTTTGACATTGTGTGGTTTTATTTTAACTAAAATTCTATGAGTATGCAGCAATTCTTGAATTAAACCTTCGTTTTACGAAACAGTGGTCGTGTGTGTGTGTATGTACATGCGGTAATATTTACACAACAAACCAATATATACACAAAACCCCTTGTTGGACCCATTACCTTAGCGTACCTCAACACGGTCACCTATTCATTTTTTATTATTATGGCAGTCCTAGACGGTAGCACCGGGTGTCTAGTTTATATGATTTACGACGTGCAATTTCCGTCTGCAGTCGGCTGAGGGCAATATGCGAAAACAAACCCTCCAAACACTCAGCCATGTGCGAGACTTCGCTTGGTCCAGACTACAGGCGATGCCCGTACCGTTTCGTATGGAAGTGCTCACCGGAAGTTCCTGCAATATCATCCTATCCAATACGCCTTACCCTGTACTGAAGGTGATCCCAATCACTCCCTGCATGCAGCGGCACTGTACCTACATTAATTCTATCACGACTTAACTACGGCTCTTTTGTCTAAACCTTGTTTTTTTGTAGTTGCTTGAGAGAACTACACAAAACGAGAGAGAAAGTACGAGAGCATGCCACAACGAAAACAAAAACCCTCACTGACTGTTTTAATGGACTTTTTTTACGTTCGAGTGCTGCGATAAAAATGCAGCAATAGTGTGATCGACTCCATGTCCACGGCAGGAAGTAACCCGATCGATAGAAACGTTCAAGCAAGTGGCTATTAACAAAAGGTGCGCAAGTCAGTTAGGGGCTTTTGGTGACCTGTTAATTGGGGACTGCGAAATGGTCGTCTCCCCGAATGGTGCTACGAACAGACGGGGTCTAACATCTTCCATGTACCCTTTTACCTACAACACACCAAGTCACGCCATACGTTGGGCAATGTCGGGTTAGGCCACACCTGACCTCCTAACACGGGCTTGCATAATGATTCCCGGCACGGGTAGATGACACAGAATTACAGGGCCTTTTCCTTCAACAGTTTCGTGCTCGATAAGTGACCTTGACTGTACTTGATCGAGCTACCCAAAGATCGAACCATTCGCCTCAGTAAGTAGTACACAGTTGTCAGGATGGCGATCGCTAGTAGAATTCCTGCCCCGATCACATCGTAGTAGTGGTACACCAGGAAGGACATGTGAGCTACCGGATAGCGATAGTGCTCCACACCATTGTGTCGGATGACGTACTCCGTCCACCAGACCGCCTTTTCCACCGGGCGCATCGGTTGATCGCGCACCAACCGTCCCAGCCGGGCAACGTTACGCTTGTACCTGTTCGTAAGGGTGTTAATCAATGAGAACAGCCGAATCCTATGCTCGAAGAGTGCAGCTGTGGATGGCTACTTACCGCTTGTTGCTGGCCACATCGTTGATGCACTCGCGCAGTTCCTCAACCGTAAGGCGCTCCATCCATACCGACCGGCCGATGCCGCGCTCGGTCACCTTGTCCGCGTTGCCAAACTGATCGAAGTTGAACGGTATCACCACAAGCGGAACGTGCCGGTCTATCGCTTCCTCCATTGACTGCTGGCCGCCCTGCATGACAAACACTCTAACCTTCGGATGTGCTGCGGATGAAAGTGGGACAAGTGGGTGAGTGGGTTGGTTGGGTGAGTGACCGGTGGTCAGTTAGATGGGCTATCTATTAACACACGAGACGCACACGCACAGCCGAGACAGCCAGTAGAGTAGATGCAGTTTCGTACCAAATGTTTTAATACTCGTTGTTTGTGTTTTCGTTAGAAACGATTATGTGCATGACATTCCGTCATCCGTGGCGTACGTTCGCCCCCTTCCAAATTCATCTCTTTTACCCTCCTAACCTTACGAGAGGGGCTTACAACGATTACAGACACACTCAAATGCTGCACGAAAAGTTTCGGCAGGTGCGCCACTTTTATCTAGCGTTAGATATCTGAATTTTTCCAACAACAACAACAGTAGCGGTCACATTTTCCGCTTGCGAAAGTAACCAGAGCAGACGGATGATGTGAAGGTTGTTGCCTCCTACACTAGGGCTACTTTAAAATTCACACATCTATGCAATTTTTTGATTGCCTCACTGGCGTTTGTAAAACATTCGCTTTTAAGTCCCCATAACATGATGGCTATCGGCAATCGGATTTGCAATTTTACCCAGACACGCACACTCTCATATCAGCTCCCTTTTACTAATACCAATTTTGACAGTTGAGTTGGAATGTTTGATGTATAACTTTTGCTTTCCATTTGTTACGAAACAATAGGCCCAATCCTCGCCAAATGGACGTTTTCGGTGTTAAGCTCACAATCATGTTTGCTCTGCTTAACACACTATCTGGTAAGATAACAAACAATCGCTTTACGTATTCAAAATTAATGATCTTGAATCGCTGGTGTTACCTGCGGGAAGCGTTGGCAAGCGAAAAGAGATCACACGCATAACATTGAGAGACGAAATTCGCCACAAACTGCGAGCTTTAGCACTGCACAGGGTACACAGTGCAAACATAAGTTTTGCTTAATTAATTTTTCTATCTTTCCTTTCAGGGTTGAACCTGATCGATCCGATCCGTCCGAGGTGGTGATCTTGAATTTGGACAGATGAATAACACATCTTCCAGGGCAAAACCTGTTTCATGGGACGGAAACCTTGGAACATCCTTCGGCTTCTAAATTACCTCCAGCTTTGCGGCTTCCTCGATGAACTTGACATCTTTGCGATTCGTCGAATCTCGCACACGAGGCGAAAGTGGAGTTCGATTCCGATTATGCAATAATCAAATTCGCCACCGTCTATCTCCGGCATGGTCTGTGTTGGCAGGTAGGCAAGCCCAAGTCGAACGAAGAACGGATATAAAAACCAGTTTTCGATGAATCAACCAGAAAACTAACGTGTAGGATATCATCTCCGCTATTATCTTTCCCATTCAATGTCATTTATAGCCGGTGCAATAATAAAGATGCTGAAGGCAACTCTTTAAAAAACACACACGCGCACTAAACGGACCTATTTGTTATTCTATGTAAATTCTTTAAATATATCGCCAGACAAGTGGTCGAAGCAAATGAGCATAATCCCGAAAATAGAGTTGATTATGAAATCCACGCAACGGATAGCGACAACTAGGTCAGGGACCCCATCGAGAAAATGTCTCCCGTTAAGACATCTCGGGAGGTGGAGCCCTGACCTACCCAACGGTGAGATGACATTTGATTGGAGTGCTTAAAGTGCGAAACGTCAAACGGTCAAACGCCACAGAAAGTGACAACGCGGCTGAAGATAAAGACATCAGAAAGCGTTTTTTTCCTTTCCTTTCTACTTGTCCTTCGTCAAAGGGGTGTGTGTCTTACTGTCACAGACAGCCATTTATGGATGTTAATGATTGATGCGATCGATAGGCCCGTAAACGATCCGCTGATTTGTCATTTAATAGAGTTATTAACTCGCAGTTGGAGGGTTCAACCATTTGTCATTATACTCACAAGATGGGGAATGGGTGTTCAAGAAGGTACACGTCAGTGAGATATCGTTTCCTAAGGTATCTGGAGCATCGTTGTCATTCCAAAAATGGTTTTACCCAAAGTACTGTACATAATATAATAGGCCACACAAACAATCTCGCTCTAGATAATTCTTCGACGAACACGAGAATAGTAATATGACGGTTTGAGGAAATCCCGCTTCACGAGTTCTATTTGCTGGCAATGTGCGAATTGCTAACATCAATAAAACGAGCGTCCTACTATCGTTATTCAAATGTCAACAAGTGGCAAACGAGAAAAAACTGTCCACGCAGACTTCCATTGACAACTATTAAAATGAACACCTGTACAGCAAAAAAATGTAACGTTTGAAAACCATTAAACAAAACACGATAACAAATGTGCAAAAAATTGCATAACTTCACTCACTTTTAACAAGGAATGTTAGCAAACGTTCCCGCGTTCGACCTTGAGGGATGCCTTAACCAACAGTACGCACAAAACATGAAGGATAGAGCGTCGTAGGGAAATGGTTATTGCTATTTTTTTATGTAAATCGTGCAATAAGCTTTGCGTTTTAAGCATCAATGAAGAGCAGATGTGTACATAAAACTGTCGGGCCATGTGCCTATAGACACTTATGCTGTTCACTATCATGCGCTCCTTTACAAGCTAATAGCGTGAGCGCTAGACAGCATCATCTATTCATCTAGGCCATTAAAATATTACCATTTTTGCTGTGTTTTGCCAAAGAGTTCCTCTCAACACATTGCTCTTCAAACTATTTGCTTCGCATCACAGCGGCAGGTGGATACAGTCGCTCAAAAATGGTTCATTTTGTAGCTTCAATACTTGTCGTCAAAGTCGAGGGTGACGACATACGTGTCCCTATTCTGTACCCTTTCTTCTACACTCCACACTCAAAAGGGGTTGCAAATATTGTCCATCCACATTTGCCTCGACGTTACAGCGTTCCCGATCAAAGTGTGAAAAGTTGATACAATACAAACAACCCTTCAAGTGCCGTCCTGTCCGTTCCGCAAGCGTGATGACGATCATTTCTGTTTGCTTGTTGGCCAGTTTTTGGAATGTTTTACATATTCCTACTGTGTTGTGCTACTCACCAAGAAGATCCTGCTGCGGTACCCATCGTTCCATCCGAATGTTGGTCGTGCCGTTCAGATCCAGATCGGCGTCATGTTTCCACAGCACATCATACTTGAGCGATTTAAACACCTCCAGGAAGAGGTTCAGATTGTGTTGGTTCAGCGAATCACTGCGGATAAGCGTGCCGAGACTGAAGTACACCACACCATGCACCGAACGATCCAGGTACGATTGCAGATCCGTCGGAAGCGCTTTGGGAGGTTGAATGTGCATAAACCCTAGCTGAATGGAGTTGGGCACCAGGGGACGCACATATCCGAGCGCTGGCTCCGCGTTCACCATCAAGAAATCGATCCGGCGCATCAAGTCCCACGACCGTGTCATATTGCTGCCAAAGTTTTGCTCGATCATACGATCGAAGACAGCAAAGTCGGTTGGCAGAATGTGGAACTGTATCATCAGATTCGAGATGACCGCTTCAACGCGTTGGAAAAAGTTCAAGTCCTTCGTAAACTTGTGGTTCATCTCGGGATGTGCCACCACGTTCATCACATTACCGATCGCCTCGTGACACATGCCCATCGAATCGATCGAACTGATCCCGATCATCGGTGCCTGGAACAGTTCCGCAAACGCGTACATCGGTGTGAACTGATAGTACTCCACGATGACCACATCGAAGTGAGCGTCCCGCGAGTGGATCAATGCCTGCACGTCCGGATGGGCTAGTTCCGCCTCAAGGAACATTCGGGTCACCCTTCGCAACTGTACTGCAATCTGGTAGAAGTTCATGTTGCGCTGCTTCATGTCGACCACGTCGAGATTTTGTTCCACAATCCGGTACGCATAACTCCAATCAATCACGGTCACGTTCGGATGATCCTCTGGCAACGGGTCCGTTGTCATAATCGTCAGCTCGTGGCCCCGTTCAATTAAACCCTTCATGAACGCACGGTACACTATCTGATGGCTGCGGGCTGGCGAGGGAAAGATGGCCAACACCCTAGCCCCGTCGGTTAGGGCGGGCATCTCCACGGTTACCAGCAACACCAGCACTATCAACCCCACAGTTCCCTTGCTCCCCCACATGATTTCGTCCTTAAGGCCGAGGAACTTTATGGGCACCTTTCCCCAGCAATAGGACACCACCGAGGAGATTTAAATCGGGATCACACTAGTTCGCTTTAATTACCATGAAAACACTTTCACTGGAGCACAAGACAGATTTGGTTAACCATAGCACGCGTATATGAAGATCCTCTCTTATCTTACTTCCAGCCAACAATACAAAATCCTTATCTAACACACACCGTCCACCGTACGACCGTCGTTCAACTAAAAGAGGCATCTAACGGTGAGGGTGAATTTATATGAACGTCCCAGACCGATCACACTCGAGATCACTCGACTTCACCACACCACAGCAGCCGAGTACCACGAAATTGTTTTTTTTTTCTTCTCCGCAACGAAACGACACGCTACACGACATACATCGTGGCTGTTGCACGGAAGAAGGTAAGACGTAACATGCGAGATAGTTTGTCGTACGACTAACGCAACGTTTCTTATGTTTCGCGCGTTGGTGCGATGGGAAGCTGTGGGAACTGCGTGTTCGAGACAAATTGGTTGTAGACGGTCGATTCGAACGAGTTGTTGCGGAATGTGAAGAGTGTGTGCTTGGCAGAAACGAATCGGATCTTTTTCGGGCGTAACATTGAATGCTTTTATTTGTTTACTAGCCTCTTTCTTTTTGTGGATAAAGTGTGAAATATTGCCTCGTTTATTATGTCATCGTTGCGGCGTACTAAGGCGAAGGTCAATGTTAGGTGCATCTTAGATATTATTAAAAAATTAAATTTAAATACTGCACCAGATCGTCTATTTGAGCCACCACTGATAAAACTGTCATTGAGCATCATTTCTTTACCGATGATTGACACCATCAACTACAACATTACCCTTTTAGGACGATACATACTCGTCAAGGAGGTTTCTAAATAACGGACATATTCATGGGAAAAATGATAAAGAATTTTTTCTACTTCAATCCGTGACACGATACACAAAACAGAAATTGGACATCCAAATTCAATACCATGCCATTGGTGCCTTGCGCACAAACATTGGACCGCGCTAGGTAATTAAGTAATAAGGTGCTCTGGAAATTAGATTTCCATTGGAAAGCACCCAACAATCTGGAAATGTGTGAAGGTTGCCTATTGCTACAACTGTTGGTGAGCTTCCCAAACGCATCCAAAACCAAATCTTGCAACCCTGTCAAAACGTGAGTTGCAAAAGTACACCTCAGCTTCCAGCATAGCCAATTCATTTCACACCGCACGGAACGTAAAGGGAGCTCTGGAAGCCGTCAGTGCACGCTTCCCCGTTCGGTGGTCATTTTGGAGTTTTAGGCAACTCGCGTGTTGCTTTAAGTTGTTAGCAGCTGTTATCGAATCGATTACTCGAAACCATGCGCTCCAGCTGACAGTGAGACACGGCTGGAATATCGTGAACGTAGTTTCAATGAAATATACCAAACTAACGCCATCCTTTTCTTTATGATCTCTAGTTTGTTTACACTGAATTAGAATACTTCGCAACTGAACCGTCCGCCATTAATGAAGCAGCAATTGTATATGTCAAGTGCTCTGTCATCCTATCGAAATATCATACCGAGAGAAAGGAACACACCACCCCGAATGCTTTTTAAAGACCATTTGACCTCTTTCCAAAATGCTCGAGCTGCATTTGTCAACTAGCCGGCTTTAACAACAATACTCCGAAGGTCATCGCGACACTTTATGAATGGACGATGGGCACATGATGTACACACACGCTAGCACACATACCGCTTATGCTACGGATCACCAAAAATTCGACAATGAGTACACCACACCATGAGTTGCGGTTTAACATATGTCCCTTCCATCGGGGGACATGTTTGCATACGCACACTCACCGTCCAAGCAAATGGGCGTTCAATTGTTATGCTCAACTCCCCGCCGAAAAAACGACGACGATCAACGTTGAGTGAGTGGTAAGAAAGAGCGAGCAGACACACCGGCAGGCAAGTTTCGCCTGTAACGCAAAGTGTTAATGCAATCCTTTGGCGAGGTATTGGACTCGCGACCCGTGTTTGGGGTCCCTCAAGGGGGTGAAGATATATCGTGTAGCGGCAGATATTTGCTTAACAACCGATTCACGGTTCACGCACAACAACACGGACCGAACCGAACCCTAATACCACTTAAGACTGAAGGAAAGTATTTGGAAATGTGTGCATTTAAAATGTGCGTGAATGTGTGCTGTGCGGTGGAAGATAAATATTTTACAAAATTATTATCGTCTTTCGCAACAGTTTTGCATTTTTTTTTTTGTTGCTGTTCATATGCCAAATATTCACAGCTCGGCGAATACATAAAAATAGATTTGATTGAAAGGCTCGATAAACCGGCTTTTAGCATTCGCACTCCTTACGATAGTGCTACGTAATTAGTGAAATGGTGTTTCTCTCTTCGTAAAACTTGATTCCACCGTTCGGTTTGCATATTTTTATTTCGTACACAATTCCATACTACGTCACCCTCGGTGGCATGAATTTTGTGATGCATATTATCGCCTGGAGCGAATAAGTTACTGATTCGGTCGTGTGTCAAATAGTTTCACACCATACACGGCCTGTTGTTTAGCAGAGTCCATTGTTGTGATCGTTAAAAGATGGAGGTAGAAATGTATATCACGGTTTGCTTGTGAATCATGTTAAGTTGAAGTGGACGGGAGCTGGAATGAGAATCTCACAGTAAAACAGACGTGAATGCATTTATACGGTTAGGCTTTCGAAAATGCTTTGTCAGTTAGGCAGCTGTGTTCTACTTTGTTGAACATTTCTTAAGTGATTATTACTTATTTCTAATGACACCCTTCATTCACTTACTGAATGTTTTGGTTTTGTTCCTCACTAACAGCCATTCGCGAGTGCTTTTTACTGTTTCAGCCAGAGACAGATCGAGCTTTCAGGAGATTGAATGGACGCTTCAGGCTTCCTCCAACACATCGAATCCGTTTGGAGCTCATGATATCTTTTTATAGAGTTCGAAACCATGTAACCCGCTTACAGGAAGATCTACCTTTGTTGATATGAACCAGCCTCCTTGACAGCTGGTGTGATCCGTCTCTAGTTTCAAGTATTTCAGTTTCTGGTACCATGTTCAAAAAGGTAAACCAAAAAACATATGCGTAAATAAAGCTTAAAATAGTGGCATGATCTTAAACTTTTCAACTACCATTGTTTGCTCTTTATCTGACCCATGTGGTACATGTGATCGCAGTACGGTGGTCTCTTTAATTGATACATTGCGGACCTTTCGACAAAGAACCCGGATTGTTTGTCTTGGTGTTTAGCGCGTCCGACTACGCCCAACGCTAAGCAAAGCGGTGTCATCATGAACGATTCCCGACCCTGGGCAACAGACGGCAGTTCGACATTTACTAATGTCTGTTGCTTTGGATGGACGCGTACGCTACAGCTTCTAGTAGCTTCTAACTGGTAAAACAAATAATCAAAACAATTCTAGCACTTCTTTAGCAATGGATTTAATTTGTGTTTGCACTTAATGGTGATCATTACTAAAACAAAAAAAAAAAAAACAATCAAAAATTAAATGGTATTTTTTAGGTTTTATTCTTCATAAAGAATACAAATGGAAGAAACTTCTCTATAAAGGGCTGTAGAGTTGACACGGTTTATGTTGTTTTTTCTCCCGTTTTATAGCAATTTCTCTAATTAACTTAAGAGTTTAATTTGCCATAAACTTTTTTATTAAAGTTATTGAACTAACCACTCGGGCAGATTGAAAAAATCTGAGCCCAAATTTTCTGGTTTCTCATACAAACCGACCATAGCCGGTATGATCTAGCTTGTAATGTTTAAAGTATTTATATTTTATCACAATTTTTTACTTGATGATTCAAAAAAGCCCCTTAGACACGTCCTTCAAAGAGTTAAAATTCTTAATAAACCCGCGAAGCTAGTCTGCACATGGTAGAACCTGATCCACCCGGATCTAGCTAAGGATCAATTAAGGTAAGAAAGCTGATACGTTAACCTTTTAATATAATTAAATCTAAAAATAAGAAAAGGACTTTTTGTACCAGTACTAATTATTATCAATTTGTTTGTAATTAATAGCTAAAATAAATTTAAATAAACTGCAATTTTAATTATAAATGATCTGACCTTCAACATAAAAAAGGGTTTGCCAGGCCTGCTCGAAGAGCTTTACTCATAGCATGAACCGCAAACGAAAACGCCTACATGTATGCAATTCACCAACACGTCTTCGTATACTGCTCGATTTGATCGCTGTTCGCCGTTGAGCAACGGCCGGAGTTCATGAGCGATTGGAATGTTTTTACTTTCCAAACCGACCAAACACGATACGCTACGGAAATGACCTCACCCACTCCGCAAACCTCACCCCTTTCCTGTAAAGCACGGTTCAAGCAGTACAAATTAATTATCGTCGGTCGGAAAGCTGGCGCTACGATAATCATCTTCGTACACGTTTACAATAAGAAGCGAACGAAGCGCACTCACCAGACAGATGTTGCATTCCGTGGCTATCATCCTTTCGTAAGACGGCTCTAGATTCAACAGCGTCCGTCCGGCCAGCGAGTGCGATATCTTTATTTAGCCGTTTTGCTAAAACTGGTAGAAACAGACGATGTATGCATACACACACAACTTCAATCAAACGTTGCATTTCATTCCTTCTGGAGTGAACTTTTCCGGATGCAATGAACAACGATTTGTTTTTTTCTTCTATTTCCTCCTGCTGGTGGTATATGCCCTTACCGGCGTTAAGGAAGAAACCACAAAAGATAGATGGATTGGCCAGCGCTGGTGGTGGTAGAGAAGGTCGAGGGCGAACAGAAAATATTGAATTTCAATACAACACCACAACACACCTGGACTGTGCGAAAGTATGCATTCCTTGGTTTTCTAATCTTTTGAATGTTTACGTTTGCACTTGAAACGGTCCAGAACGGAAATGGGCCTAAAGTGAGGATCCACATTTAGCGAACAACCCTCGGCTAATCAAAGCAATCTTCCGTGATTCTGTGATGGATTTGTTTCGAGCTGCATCCAGAGTTATTCCCTCTGCTCCAATTCCTCTCTCTCTTTTGCATTAAACTGTGACTAAAGAGAGCAAGAAAAAAAATCAATCTGCGATAAACGTAAACATAATGCTTCCTTCATAGGCAGGTGCTTCCGATTTGTTGAAACCCGTGCAGGACTGTGTTTCATAAAAAAATAGTTCACTTGAAAAACAGCCATATTTGTCAGATGATGTGTTTTGGCTGCATGAAACTGGACACCGCAGCTGACGAACGGAGCCGCGTGCTTTTGTACGGTTTCGGAAAAGCCATACCTGGTGAGGTTTCCCGAAAAAAGGGCTTGCCGCGGCCGCTTCCTGCGCTGACCCCAGCCAGACTGACTGACGTTTTTGGGTATTTGTTTATTTCCATATTAAGAGCTTAAGTGACAGGGTATACGCTGTGGCTGTTAAAAAAAAACATTCTGTGTGCTGCCTTTGTTGTACGTTTTTAACTGTAGCCAAGGTGATTATGAAGGTTCGTTGTGTTATGCTGGTTGACAAACTTTGGTAAATATGGATAAGACCAGTAAAATAGGCTTCGGTGGTATGGTAAAATAGGCTGCAATGGTTTTGTTTGAGTAGGATTTAAGACGAGTAATTATGCCAAGGGTAAGGCGTATGCAGCGGAAAATTGATTTGCTTTGAAAGTGAGTTAAGCGGAAGTTGTTCAACACGTGCCGAGCAGCATTTGTACGAATGGCGTCGCTTTATGGGTTTGAGGTATAATTAGCAGTAGCTTTTGTTATTTTTCATTGATACTGTTAATGATAAAATCTATAAGGATTTAATATTTATAATGCCTAGAATATTGTGCTTGAGTAACAATACAGTAAAACTAAAAATTATTTATTTAATGTATAGTATGACGGCCGGGGGCCGTATTGTCACCACCGTAGGTGATGACGACGTACAAATTCATGAGATTTACAAGGCATTTCCTCCTTGTAATTTGCCTTATCCCGGGCATACTCGGTTGTGGATTAGTTGTTAGGAGTTGTAGTGTACACACTAAATTTTTTTTACCCCAGTTCAGTAAAATTTTACTGAAATTTTTTCAGCTGAAGGTTCAGTAATCGTTTCAGTAAAAGTATTTTTACTGAAAGTGTAGCAAAGTGACCACTGACTTTTCAGTAAAATTAAATGAGAGTTTATTTGCTGTATTTTCAGTAAAAAGCATTTCGTTTTGCTGAATAATCAGTAGATATTTAAAATTCTGGTTTTACTGAAAAGCTAGCAAGTTTTATTACTGAAATACAGTGAAATACAGAAACTCATATTTTTTTAAATAAAATTTATTTGAAAAAATGTTTAATAATGCCTGCCAAATACGAGTGTTTTTCTAATTTTATAAAACTTTCACTCGCGCTGTTCTTACAGGGTTTTATGATCTTCTTCTTCCTTGGCACTGGAAGGTCATGAGGTCTTGGCCTGCTATTGATAGCTCTCTATGACTTAGTTTTACCCGTAGCTGGATGGTCAGTCCTGCGTACGGGGAGGCGGTCCGCCGGGATTCGAACCCTGGTCCTGCCGTGTGAAGACCGGCGCCGTTATCGTATATACCACCGGGCCGCCCCCGGACCGCCCCCGGGTTTCATGATGAGAACTGGATTTTTCGTGCCTTGGTATTTCGATATAAACTGCTCGATGTTATCTTCCGGCTGCAAAAAATAAGAATGTCAATAGAAACCCGAAACATTCGTTTATACAAAATACGTACATTGATCCATTCAACAACGCTCTCGAGCAAGTTCACTATCTTTTGTGACCCATGATTTATTCGCTTGGCTTCACGTGTCGGCTTTTCTGTTTCACAATGAGCAGCAAATATCCACACACAGAACAAGACTGAATTCGCAACCAATATCCTCATACAGAACAAGAGTAAACTTGTTACTTTGATGTTGAAATGATAGATGAAAGACGGATCCAAAGCGTGATTTAGCTGCACTTTCAGTAAAAATAGCTGAATTTCAGTGATATGTGTCTATAATTACTGATCAGCAGTAAAAAATAAAATACTGAAAGGCATTCAGTAAATTGGTTTACTGAAGTCCAGCAAAAAAGTGACATGAAAGCTGAAAATCAGTTAAATGATCTATTACTGAATGCTTTCAGTAAAAAAAAGTACTGAAACCAACTTAGAAAATTTGCTGTGTAGGGTGGATGTACCAATTATGGCTATAGCACCAATTATGGCTATAACGGTTAGTTTTTTCCAGTTAAAACAAGGTAAATCACTTCTAAAAGTTTGGAAACATGTTTGTTATCAATTTTTAACACTTTTTGAACGCTTGTGGATAATTTTTTCCATGTTACAGCCTTCCAAATGGAAATTAATGCAATTTAAAAATATGGTGGCTCAGAAACTGACAATTCTTAACATTTTGTTAAGAACTTCACTATTGGATTTTAGCAATTTTAAAGCATATTTTCATAGTTTCTTTGAACAAACTTCACTAAGACGTTAATTATAAGTTATTTTACCATTTCATACTAAAATATATCGTTATTTTATCGTAAAAGTGCATTTTTTCGATATAGCCATAATTGGTACATAGCGTCTTCGAAGTACCAATTATCGCAGCAGGCGAAAAATGCAAATTGTACGATTGTCATTTTTGGCTATAGTGAAAATGTTTACACCTTTGTGCAGTGATTAAAACATGGTTTTTTGTCTTTATTTCAAAATAAAAAGCCTAAATTGTTCCAGTTAACATGCGGTATGTAAGAAATATGAAATACGATGTGCAGAGTTCATTTTAAACAGCACGAACTTCTTTTTTAGAACGGCTCACCGAAGAAAACAAGCATTACGAAAACATTACGAGTCTATCGATGGCGGGAAGATTGTTTCTGGGTTCTGATGATAACCATCCGTTATAGGATGTTCAATCATTTTCTAAAGAAGTACGAATCATGTCCACAGTCTGTGTTATCGATAGAAAAAGGAAAGAAAAGTGGTTTCCCGGTCACGAGAAGAGCTTTGTTGTTCAAGTTGAAGGAGCCGTGAATCCGGACCGAGTTACACAGATCCGCCAAAATCTCCTAGGATGGTGGCATATAATACTTACTTGAAACTAGTGATGGACCAAACGCCTATTTTCGCGAATCGACCCGGAGTCGAGTTCGACAACATAGGAATCGAGTTCGACCCGCGGGTGCAGCAAATCATATGCAAGTTCGACCCGTTGATTCGGGTCGACCCGAACCCATTGCACCCACGGGTCGAACTCGCGTGTGATATGCTGCACCCACGGGTCGACCCGAACTTGTTGGAGTTTGGAATATGACCCGAACCGCTCCGGGTCGCTTACGGATGGCTCCGACCCAATAGGTTCGGGTCGACCCGCACATCACTACTTGAAACCCATACAGTGCGTGAATACAACAAAACTTCAGGACCCAAATGGCTACGCGAATTCATGCGAAGCAATCCCGGATTTTCTTCCCGAACATTCAAAGCAGTATCTGCATGTTTTTGCTTCATTGGCCTCTATGGATAGCGATATAGTCAACTGCAAAATCGTTACGTTTAGGGGGCTGGAACTTTGCACAATATGCTTCTATTTTCATTAATCAACAATCTAGCCAAAATGTTCTGTAGGACACAATAAAATAAATCTCAGATCAATAAGAGACTTAGACTGTCCAATGTGTTAACACTTCCTAACAGTCTTACAGCAGGAGTGTAAGAACAGAAGAACGGGATAGAAATACGAAAGAAGGACAGCCGAAGCAAGCCAAATGAAAGTTTTAAGAAACGATGCGCAATTGGTATGGAATCGATTGTCTTGATTTTTGCTTTGAACATTATTGTATGAAAACTGATTCTTCTTCTTCTGTGGACCGACAACCTCACGAGCAGTGGCGGATCAAACCACTTAGGGGCCCTAGGCGGAAGTAGAGACCTCTAGAATCCTTGGCAAAGTTTTGTTTTCGGAAGGTTGGTTGACCGGTGACGGGGAGGGAGAGGGGTGGTTAACGCTAATATTTTTGGTTTTCAAAGAGTCCCTTGTGTAGAACGGGGGCCCCCAGACAAGACCCCTGTACCCAGGGAAACAATAGCTCATTCATAATAAGGAGGCCCTTTAAAAACTGTATTTTACTACTATTGCGAAGGACGTGAGCGGGGGAGGGGGAGGGGGGTGTGCCAGGGTCTTCCTATTCCGGGGCCCTAGGCGGCAGCCAACTCCGCCCACCGCTTGATCCGCCTCACGAGGTTTTAGATTTGCACATTTTTGGCTTTCTTTGACTTGCTTTTTGCCCGTAGCTGGTTAATCAGTCCCGCGTACGGGGCGGCGATCCGGTGAGATTTGATCATCGGTCCTGCCGTATGAAGATTGGCGCCACTGACGTTTCTTCGACGGGACCGCCCCTTAAAAAGATTGCTCGCAAAAACACAAATAAAAACTAATCTCATTGTTCGTTACTTTTAATCTGTCAATAGTAAATTATTGAAAAACAAACAAAAAATTGCTGACCTATTTAAAAACACATATAAAGAAGTCCTTCCATAAACAATGACACACAAAAACGGGCCAAAAATGGCGTTTGTTCGATGAAATTTCATGAAAAACAGTTTATATCCATAATAGGAACACTTATGGCGAAATGCCAGGAACAGTATAGCCATAATAGGTACATGAACAAGCAATTGTTAATTTCAATTTTTGGGGATTATGTCCAACAAACACTAATGCCCTCTTGTGTGTTCTCTTCCCAAGACTTCAAGCTTTCAGAAAACATATAACATTATGAAATTTAAACAAAGATTAAGGTTAAAATCTGTAAAATCTCCGTATTGTGAACATATTATGGCCATAATTGGTACATCTACCCTATAACTATTTTTTTTGTTTAGTGTGGTTGTTTTGTGCGGATGGTGACAGGTGTGCGAGTAAAGTCCGGTTCTCTGTCACTATTATTCGATATTGGTGGGTTGGTTCTATTGCTTCCGCGGTACGGCATTGGTCTTCGTCCAGTGGTCCTAGTTGCAGATCATGGACTAGAACAAAATAAACATAGAGAATAAAGACAGACAGGACAGACAATCGTTTGGCTGCGTCTAGTGCTCGCCAAGCCAAGCCAAGCCAAGCAGAGTAGGCTACGCACTTGCCTCAGCGTTGCACGACAGTGTCACAACATCAACGGGTGATATTACAATATCATGTGAGAACTTTGCAATAAAAGATCATTGATTCCGCTGTCAACTAAAGCTCATACAATGTCATCTAGCGTTGTTTGCCATTTCTTTTGGAGCGTTTGGAGCGAGAAAAAACATTGATAATTTTGCATTATCAAATAAGAAACCCTGTATGACATTCGACTGGTCATGCAAATTTTGACCCCTCGGACGCGCGCCACTCAGCAAAGCTGAAGCAACTAATACTAATAGTTACACTTATTATACTTAATTTAAAAGATGGAAACTTCGTCATTTGAATCCTTATTTCATTTCAATTGTACTATTTATGTTTCACAATGAGGCCCGCGAAAGATGTTTTGAGTTTCATCTGACTCACGATTCAAAATAAGTTTCACATCACTGTTTTATACGCTTTTGGCGGTTTTACTGTAAAATTAAAGACTTTAGTAAGTATCGGATTTTTAACAAAAGACATAAAATTTTATCCTAAGTTTTGTAATTGTACCTTGAATCATAACGATGGAAACTGTACCAATTCGAACCCAATTACGGTGATTACCCTAGTAATCACAATTAATAGTCTTATCCAACAAAAACGGGGTGGGTGACAGTTTCTTGCTCACTATCACGAAGCTAATTACACATTTCAATTATTCATTTTTAACAAATTACAACACAAAAACGACCATTAAATCTTGTTCCGGCAGCGCTCGCCCCATCCCGGCAATAGATAATGTTGGCAGGTTTTTGTTTCACATTAACATCTACTAATTCGCTTTCACTTCGCGTCTAAAGTTTCCCTCCACCCACACCATTATTGGAAGATGAAAGGCTGCCGTAACCGTGGGAAACTGAACCGGCCGCCGTAATCGTTATGATGTATCACCGAAATTATTTTGCATCACCGCTCGTCGGTCACTGGGCAGACCAGGTGTGTGTCGGCAAAAAAGAAGCTAGTCGCCGGCCTAGTTGGTTACGATACGATTGCTTTTACTCTCATTAGCTATCATTATCAGTCCACCTACAGGCGCACCGTGACCGAGAAGATTGGGACGAGAGTCAAACGGCAGAACCGTGGAATGATGGATTGTAAATACTAATTAAATTAATCATTCGTCTTAATCCATCTTTCGGTTCCTCGATTGCTTCTCTTCGCGGGTGCTGCATCGATACGCACTGGCCGCATCATTTCCCTGGCTGCCGGTTTCAATATCAACCTCATCACTTACATTCACCAGCGAAGCAAACAGTCTGCCGATTGCCCGTTGATGGTATGGTGCGCGATAAAAAGGGTTTTCTGCTGCCCGTTCCAGATCAACCGGAATGAGTTTGGCCCCCGGAGAGGTCAGAAATCAAACCTTCTCTACATCCGAACCGAAAAGCTGGGAAGCAAGGAAGATGCTTGAAAGCATAATTCTGTTTCCGGCTTCCGAAATTGTTCCACTTCCACAACCTCCGTTCAGTGCCATCCACTCCGGGGCTGTTGGAGTGCCCGCACGCACCGAAAATCTTTTCCCCATGTTGGTGATGATTCCGGTTCTCTCCAATCAGCCTTTCTTCTCAGCTATGGGGTGTTCTTTTTGCTCGTTTGTACATCTATCCATGCACACACACACACTTACTCACCCAACGGCTCACCCACAAAAGGTGATGAAAAGGTCAAACCAAATTGGCGGATGTATATTCGAATGCGAATAAAGGCCGGAATACAGAGGAAGAGGTCAGAAACCGTACCGGACACCAGCGTGGTGGTTTCTTCCAGAGGCCAGTCCGGTCCAGTTGTTTGCCGTGAGGGCCGGGTACGGTCGAAACCTACGGAGCCTCCTAATTAAAGCGCAACCGGATGTAATTGAATTTAATTTGGGCGCGTCTGGCTCCGAATAGGAGTAGGATTGGGGGCGCTTTGTCGGCTTCGGCCAGCCCTGGCGAACATATTCCACGCGGAGTACACATGAAGTGGTCCCTAGTACCACACCACAACATGCTAATTGAATCGACATAACCCGAATCAAGTCCCGCCTTTGGAAGGTGTTTGTGTGTTCTTTTTTTTTGTTAGTTCCTCCGTATAGCCGAACAAGGGTGTTTGGTCCATTATCGTACGGCCAGTGTCCGCCACCGAGTGGGAACTGGTGTTTGATATTTATGGGCGTTAGGAATCGGGCGAACTCTCCGAACGTACTCTTCCGGTTTCCGGGAAGTCATTCAATTTGCCTACCGCCAACACGCTAGAAACAAACACCCGCTCACACATACACGTTCTCAAAAAAGTGTCCTAAAACATTTACCGAAGAGTGTCTCATAAAAATACCAAAACCCTTCCAATCGGATCAGCTATCAATCAAAGGCGATATTCGCGGGATGCCTCGATGTCGAACAACCGATATCACCCGGTGTGGATCAATTAACAATGTCATCCTATTCCCGGTCCAACCAGCGACACAATGTCGGATGAAACAAAGCCACTCTAACCTGCGTGTGGTATTTTTTTTTTTTGGTTCTCCACTATCGAGTTTAAAACGACCCTTCTTCAGTTTAGATAAACTCGAAAATGATCATAATTGAAAGGGGAGCAACAAAAAAAAAGGTCAACGTTAAGGGAACGGTATCGACACAAAGGCTGATGAATGTTTGATCGTATCGCGTGAGTACCGGACTACCGGCATGCAATTGTCTTCGGATGCAATCAGAGCACGGGGACGTGTCAAAAAGTGCAAATTTGGCGCGTTCGCTCAAACTGGCAAACAACACTTACCCACAATACTGTCGGATGATTTGATTTTGTGTGTGCTGGTATGTGGCAAACGTAAACGCACTCTATTCTGTGGAGCAAACAATGCTAAAACTGAGCGAACGCGCCTGTGATTAAATAATATTTTGACAGACAGGTACACGATGACTGCTGTGCCGCTAGCAATATTTGACTACTTGCAGCTGAAAAATGATATTGGGTACTGTATTCTCCTGCGGTTAATGGACACATTTTGTATTATAATTTAGCTGAAAAGGAAACTCTTAGGGACATTTCTTTAGAAGGAATTTAGAAGTATCTTTCCGATTTTTTAGCAATTAGGTCCAAATAAGGAAACCTTAACTTTTACCGAACCTCACAATATAGGTCCAGTTTCTTTCTCTTCTGAGCTTAACTACTGCTAGATTACACCAACTACCATGCAGTTGACAGGACCGACTTATATTGAGTATATAGAAAATATCAACAATTGAGCTTTAGCTCTTCATTTGTGTATGTCTGCTTTTTATTTGCCTGAAGCTGAATACAGAAACCTACGTAAAAACTCTGGGCTTTCGCAAACTACTGAAGTTTATGTCAATCTCTAAGTCGTAATTTAACAAAAATGACAAATATCCCATTTTTAACTTTACCCGCATGAAATGTAGCATTTTACAAGAAATGTGTTTTGTAATTCAAAAAATTCCATCATAACAAGCATCAGCATTAGAGAATATTTCAGATCAGATCTTAATCCTTATTAGATATTTGAAATTTGCAATTGGAATAGTTTTTCTAATCGATAGCTTTGAGATTGATGGTTTTGTGATCATCCTCTTAAATAGATTATTGAATCGTTTCGTGATGGGTGACATCAGAGGCTTGATGGTACAGGTTGAAGGTGATAAGTTGTCAACAAAAAAGCTCTACTACTCGCATGTTCGATAAGTCGTTTAGTACGCAACCGTATTTTGTTGGCCTACATTTGCTCGATCCTTGCAGCCTTTGGAATCCACCCAGTGAAAGCTTACGAAGCTTGCTATGTGCCTTGAGGACTCCCGTGGATTAAAGCGATCATTTTGTGCTCCCGGGTTGGTAACGCTGCGGCAACATGACTGGAACTTGTAGAAATTCTTCGTAACGGGGCTTATTGACAATCGAATTGACTCGAACGCTCTGTTCTCTGCGATCAACCAGTTCGCTGACTATTTCGATATTACAAATTTTAAAAAATCAGTTCAACAACAAACCAATCCTATTTTTCTTCAATGATATAACAACCTCGGAAGGTCTTGGTCTGCCAATTCCAGCTACTTAAATTTGATTGTATCACTGGAATGTAGTTGCTATACATCTCTTAAAAAATTCTATTTTAAAATACATTTGTAAACCACATAGTAACAAGCCGTACATTATCATTAAACTTAAATTAAAAAACATTTGATGAGAAATGTAAGATATTTATATTAAGCATTTTTGACTAAGTACGTGATACAAAATAAGCATTCAATACTTATCAAAGCATATTAAAATAGAATAAATCGAATATGCTATCGAAGACAATTGGCTGACGGCATTAGACTGGCATCAAGCGCATTCTGGCGTCCAATTTCTTTCAAGAGCTTGCAGTGTCTCCGTACCCAAGGTAATATCTCAAATCTTCAACAAAGTCGCCTGGCCATCTTGATCCGCCGATGGGCATCAAGTGTTCCCCTACCCAAGGTAAGGCCTCGATGTCTCCAATAATCCAGTTAGGAAAATTTTCATATGGTAGTTCTTGGATATAAATATGAAAGATTTTGGTTTTGCCAGCCTGTGTCAACGTTGTTCGCCGCGTATGAGTCCGATATATTTTCTTTAAAGCATTTCTAACACTTTTCAACTGCGTACAAGGTCCGAATAAGACTTGATAACGTTTATGGTACTGTACCACATCACAATTAAAAAGGAAATTAAAGAAATGAGTATCTGCAAACGTATGTCAACAAATTTTGCCCAATTGCTGCTCTTGAAGCATGCAATTTTCACAACATTTCATCCCTTGTACCTATCACTTTTCTAAACAATTCGTTTTTAAACGTTTTTCATGCAACTTTAACGACACAACGCTTATCAGAACAGCTTCGAATTAAATTTAATCCTCCTGGATGGCTTTGTTGCGCAGAAAGGATGTTGAAATTATTGCACTTTATGCATTAATCAGACTTCCGCAGAAGCCACCACCGGTCGCATCTGCCGCATGTCTGCAGTGGAGTGCAGTGCGAAATGAAAATTTATGCCACCCCTTATAAACCGTGCCATCATCCTACCCGCTAAGCGTTTTGTTCGTTAATCTTAGCACTTTTTAGCTGGCAAAAGGGTGCGGTTTGTGGCACCGTCGCTTGTGTGCAAGAGAAACACAAGAAATCTCGGATCACCACCAACACCAACAGCCAAGTCCGACGGCCAAACTCCGTGGGCCAAAATGCAACCGACGCTGTTGTTGGTCCGGTTTCGCATGCCCCACCGTTTGGCGATCCTCGTGCAGATAAGTTTTATGCAAAGATTGGCTTCTGATCTCGAAACGACGTACGAAACGGAACGCCACTCAAAACAAAACCCTTTCCTGTCGCCTTCTGGGCGCTTCTGGGGAGGTCGATGAAAGGGGGAATGCTATAATAAAATAACTACGGTTTCCGGTCAATTTATTTCAATACGAGAGCCAAACCGGAGGGTTTCTCGGGCGGGTTTTCTTTCGCCCGTCGGCGTTATTCTTGACCAGATTCATTAGCAACTGGTTCGCGTTTCGACCTTCTTCACCGGATTCTGCGTGTTCTCCGGGAAGCAGAGGAAGCTTAATAGAAGCGGCAAGTTTAGCCGTGTGTCTGTGAGTTTGTGTTTCTTTGCTCCTCTTCGCGCTGTGCCACCGTTCCGACCTCATCCGTCGGATCGTATCGCAACACGACAGGCCGGGATTGGTTTTGATGAGTGAAAGATCAACCTTAACGAAGTCCGGAGGCTTTCCCGTACAAAAACCGGCGGCTAATAATTAACCGGTGCTCCGGGTCCGGCTTCGTCATCATCGCCTTCTCGTAGTTAGCATGTTCCGTTTGATGTTTGTGCGTTGAGACAGACCCACACACGCACCATCTCGTTGTCTGTTCCTTGCAACCATTCTGCTATGTTACCGTGGTCAAGCTGATGCACTTTAACCTCTCGCTCTCGAGTGTGCGAGTGAACCGATCGCTGTTCCTTCTCAGAATTCGTCGAAATTAAGCCCTTCCGGAGGCGATTGTTTTCGTTTTGGGGATTGGATTTGAGTTCAGTTTCTTCGATTTCGTTACCCCCTTCCAGTAACGCCAGACGGGACGGATATGAATTATTGATAGCCAAACATAAAGCTTCCTCATACAGCCGGTAGCTTGTCGTTGCGAGTCAAAGACGTTTTTTTTGGGAAAGGATCACGCCCACCATCCTACCTGGCGGTGTTTCAGCAAATATAATTGAATAAAGCAAACGGTACGCGAAACACAAAAATGCAAATAATGCTCATGGACCTTCGATCCGGGCCTCTCTGTTCACTGTTTTCGATCACTGCTTCTACCCTCGCTTTCGTTTGTTTAAGGTTTCTGCTCTGGTTATTTTATATTTCGATGTTGCTTCTTGTGAAGAAAAACAGACAATCAATGTCCCAGACACCCGGCCACAGTTTTCGGTTATGGTCGGCTGCAATTTCGTATTATTTTTTTTTCCTCCACTCGTACTTTCTGGTTCGTTTCGCCTCCTTCCATCTGACGCTTATTATTCTCCATCTCGAATAGAGGTAGAATCCGTCGGATGACTAATCCGTCCCAACTGACAGCAGAAGGGGAAAAAAATCGTCCACCATTGTGTCATCCCCGACTCGTTTTACCAATTCTGCATCACTTCCGACCACACGAGCCGGCATGCAAGTCCCAACATCCATAGCGAGTCGCGACAAATCCGATCGAACCCACCGTCAGCCGGATAAGGAAATTGAATTCCTGTTTTGTTATCCTCTTCAAGTTGTACATTCCCCGGTTTCTTTGTCTGGTGTTTTTCTTAAGCTTCGGTTTGTTTTCGGGCATTGAAAGAAAGAAAAAGTTCTCAGTCGACTCTGTTTTTTTGAGGGTTTTATGCCTTCCGAACGAAAGGTGGAATACAAAAAAACGTCCAACCCAACCTGCATGAGTTCGTATTTTGACCGTGAAATAAATGTTTTATTATTATTTTATTAATCTCACATTTCCCTTTTGCGCTGACATGACGTATTTCTTTTTCGGATTTTCAGGTTTTACGAATATATGAGAATGTTTTCTTTTGCAATTTGCTTTTCACTTCGCTTTGGAGTTAATTCTGTTTTATTATGATTAATTATGGGAAGGTTTAAGGCATGTTTAAAACAACACAAAATTTATGTTGCAAATTTTAATTTGACAGCAAAAGAAAATATTTATTTTCCATAAAAACGGCTTAGCGCCGTATTGTCACCACCGCGTGTGATGATTAAATATAATTCTTTGGAGTAACAGGACATTTCCTCCTTGTTATTTGCCTTATTCCGGAAATGGTTGGTTGAGGAAAAGAAATTAGAATGACTAAATCATGTACGAATGTTCAAATCTAAAGCTTGAGAGAATCATTGTCATAATGAAACTGAAGTAGTCCTTTTCGTGCCCCAAAAATATATATAGCATTGCTTATTGAGTCATTAGACTACACATCGTCGCTTGTTCTTTTATAATTACTGTATTTGCAGCCCCTTCTCGTGTAAATTTTTCAAAAGTATTGTTTGACCAGCTGACTTGATCCGATGATGTTGATTCCTAAGGGAAATAAGTTAGTTTTTTAAAGGAATGAGATATTATTTTCATTTTGATTTGTATTAAAGGGTGGTGGATCAACTGATGGATCAAAGAAAATAAAAACATCCAGTACAAGAAAGAACTAAAAAGCACCACACAACTACCGATATGAGTCTCCAGTCAGCAGAAACATAATATGTTTTCGCGCTCGGCTAAGTCCATCAGGCATCAGGCATCGTATAGGTATCGTATCCCTTTAGGACCGTCAGCCCATATGTTATTGTAGGAAAATTAAGAAACGAAAGGCAGAAATATCTGGCCAAGACTTTTTGAGGGTGCCGCAGTAGCGGATATCACTGCAGCTGCGGAGTAGCTGTCTCATGTAAGAGGCCCCACATAGAAAGGACCTCATATTAGGAGCTCTGTGTCATGAACTTTATGCTAGCGTCCTCGTAGTAGGGCTCTCACTACCGCCATCGGATAGTTGTACAAATTCCAACCAGCATGCAAGTTAGCCTCATGTCCAGTAAAGTACTTTAAAGCCTGATAGTTTTAAAAATTATCGGGCCACATAAGTGTCTTTTTAACAAATGTTGATTAGACAGTGAGACTAAATGTTAATAAGAGAGGCTTGGAGATCTTGAAAATATTGTCTGCTATCAGTCAAAAAACGGTTGTTTAGGTTCATGAGAGTCTTAATATCCAGAACTGCCTAAGAAAATCTCAAATGAGTTGCTCAAAAACAATTCATAAAGAGGTTTCACATCGCATGCACAACCATTAATCAACGTTAGGGCTTGCCATAAAATTTTCCAAAGCGATAGCCACTACATGTGTTAAACATTCTTTTTTAGTGCAAAACCACTTAGAATAGCGTACCTAAGATTAATACTCTTTGCGTTTCTTTGCTTTGAATCTGGAGTTTGCGTCAACCGGGCCAATTTAACTAGACTTCTACATAAAAACCTCTCTTGAGTTTTGCATGAAGTTATAATACTTATTGCGGCTCATTCCTTCAATTCCGACAGTTTCCATAGGTTTGCTTCCAGCCTAATCTAATGCTGCTGATTTATTTCGATTGTTACGCGTTTGCTTCCTCACCAAGTCACAGTTGCTCGCTTTATTCTAAACCGTAACACAGCTATTCTTGTACTTGCCGCACATCCGCTCGAAACGTAGTTGGTGTTGACAAAGCATGAACTCACCGGTGGCGAAGGGTTCCGTTAAAAGAACTCGAATCAGTTCCACCGTAAGACCCACCACCAAAGAAAGGCAACACACAACACGCACACGAACCACATCCCCCGAACGGTTCCCTAATGGATGGGAAATTGATGTCTTTTCGGTGACGCAACGATTAGAGATGATTTATTTACAGAAAAGCTTCACAGTCAGTACACGGTCACCGCTGTACGCTTCCACCCGGGAAGGAAAATGCCATTCTCTCAGCGTTCTTCACGGTTTGTTCTTCGGCTCGACCGGAAATGAAACCCGGTTTATGAGTGGCGGTTCCCTAAGAGATAGAGATATGGCCTCGAAGCCAGCGGGGTACTACAATTGTTCGCAATTACGTTTGAAGATCGTTTCGAATCGATAAACGGTTCGGTTAACGCTTCCAAGCGTTTGCTGGAAAGAAAATCAAATGCAAACACCTGGCTTTCTGTTAGGTTGCCGTTCATTCTCTACCAGAAAGGGGAATAGTTGGTGGATTGGGTGGTAATTGTAATTATGTTGCTTATGTTGCTGCGCATTTCCATCCTGTTCGTCGTGGCTGTCGTTAAGTGCGAGGAAATGGATAAATCAGTGCAGATTGAATGACATAATTGCACCAAGAACGGGATAATGAAAGTAAATTAGCTCAATCGGTGGTAGTTGTGAGGCCGTTGAAAGTGTTCCTGTCGATCAATCTCATCATCTGCATATGTACAAAGGAACACATATTACACATTATAAGCTTCACAACAATATGGTCTATGTTGCCTTTAATAGATCTGGAAAATAATATTAATTATTTATAAATAATATTAAAATTATTCAATTATGTTATAATGAAAATTAATGATAAAAATCTGAAGGTTTTAAACCATCATATATCAAACAGCCGAACAGTCACAGTAGCTGAACAGACACAGATAAGCTCATCTTGAAGCGTTTGACAACCGACATACCATTTCTACAGTTGATTGGCTATATTGAATATATGAGCCAATACTTTAAGGAATTATATCATTTACTAGAGAACAGTGTAAACGTCACGAAAATTTAAACTACTTCACTATTTGTTTTCATTTCTATTTCATTGGTTACATGAGCTTGTTATACTGAGATATCTGGTTGAATCTAATTGTTGATGTTTGCTCGAATAAATTCGTATGCTTATGGCGCTAGCTAATTTTAAACGTTAGTTTGCATGGAAAGCTAGCAACATTTAAGTCTCGATAAGCAAACACAGCCTTAGGTCATCATAGACCCAAATATCAAATTTGGTCTAATTCAATTCAAAATACTTGAACTCTAGATCTTCTCTGGGTCGTCAGAATATTAGCTGATCGTCAACAAACAGCAACAAACTATCCACTCTAACTTCTTCCAGAAAGCCACAGTAAGATGAACTCTGGCATTCAATGAACCGTCTCAAAATAATGATCTGTCCCACCGGAAGCTAAGGTTTACTGTTTGCTCGAGACGAAACTCAACATGCTGAACGGAAAACTCCACCCTCGGCCTCTCGTTGTGCTCTAGTAATCCGCCACAAAAGACATCCTACCAAATCGGTAAATCTGCTTTGGGACCGGTGGTGAAGCTCTCCAACACGCGGAGGACGACGATGTATGTGTGTTTTGTGCATTAGTAATATTGCACTTATTAACGTTTCGTTTCACAGTTGCTGCGCGTTCCGTGTTGCGATTTTTCGCTGTCATGTCGCCCACCCGTACCCGGGTGCAGTGGTACGTGTGGAGCTTAACGGACCGTTGTAGACGACAACAACCAAGACGACGACGATGACGACGATTGTGTGCCAGAGCCGAGGTTAGCGCAAAGGAGTGTATCCCAGAGGAACTAGAGTGAATCATAGCGCAAGAAAGCGGCAAAGTGAATGTACCATGTGCGATGCTTTATGCTGTTACGCTCTTTGGGCGCCCCCGATCCCGAAAACTGTGTTGTATGCAAAGCTGCAACCGGCTGCAAGCATTAGAAGCGGTGCGGGGCTCAATGGAGATCTTGTCACGGGGACATTGAAGTTGGAATAGCGGAAGCCACACCTCGTACCCTGCATATCTTCAACCAAAGATATCGAAGAAAGTGCTCCACTCATGGTTGGTGTTGAACTTTGAGCTCCAAACAGAACCTCAATTTCTGTGTTCCATCTCATGTGGAAAGTACAATGAAAGCGCCCCACACTCTTGGACCTCGTGTTTCGCATTCTCCACTTGACACTTGACGGGAAAAGCGGTACACATTGTTTCAGTTGGCGCAATTGCAATCATTTAGCGCGAAAAATACGTCCCATCAAAGCAACGGGAGCAATTAAGCGTCTTCACTCGGTTTGCATTTTCTTTCCATAGAATGGAAAACCACCCGCTTTTTCCTAGCTTTTTCATCCGAATGGTTCTAATTGTGCGACAAAGCCGGGTACTGAAAACGCGTCGGAAGTCGTTGAAGCGTTTCGAACGACGGGGCGCATTAAATCGATTCGCATCAGCAAAACCATCCCAAAAGCGCACCGACAGCGCTCTTCGGTCCCGTGGTCAATGTCAATTGCCGGCGAAGGGGTCAATCCGTTGCTTCCGACGCCGTCGTTGGCACGCTCGTCATCGCTCTCTAAAACCCAGACAGCCCAATCCGATTAGTTTCGACTCTAATTCTAATTACTCTTCTCGATACGGGACAGCTCGAAAACGCGGAGACACTTGTAGCATAGGCAACGCGGAAATCGGAAGCAACAGATCGATTACCTTCTGCGGAACACAAATATGGTAAGAGAAAAAAGGGAACCGATTAAAAGAGTATGAATAAGAAAAGGAAAGTCAACCATCGCCATCCCCGTAACCGTTCGGTTGCGGTTAAATAAATAAGTTCAGTTCCCTCCAGTTCCAGTGGGCTCGATTACGTCCTCCGTAGCTTAAAAAGAAACCTTTCTCGGATTGGAAACGAAAGGAGAAAAAATATATATTAACAGAACGAACCCAATGGCCATTCCCTGGACAGGAAGACCTCAACAATCAGGGCAACCGGAAGCGTGATGATGGTGATGATGCTTCTTTATTTGTTGTGCTTCTGCTTCCAACCTTCTTCTGTCTGGAGTTGCGTTTTACATTATCTTTCCTTTTTCTACCAAAGTCCCGGTGGTCAGTTTAGGGTTTTATTTTTGAGGGTTCGTTGTGTTGTTTCGAGGTGATGAGAAATATTAGGAGCGTTTCTGTGCTCACTAGACTATCGAAGAGGTTAGACAGATATCTTACATAAAAAAAACCTACATTGAACATAATTGTTTATGTAGTTAAGTTATATATTTCGTTCCACATAGAAGACATAGATTCAGCGAATTATGCTCCTAAGTAAACACTGTAATGGATGCTGGAAGGACAGTAAATCAGCCTTAGTTAAATTGAAAAACCAACTTAACGTTTCCCAAATTCGTTTCCTTCGCTAAATGCCCTTGTTGGTTTTTAAATTGCTTTCAATTAATCTCTTCCGAAATCCATCAATCAGCATAAAACCAACTCCAGACGACCACGACGACTAACTTCCGATGTTTCCGAACCGCGAGCACCAGCGTCAACCCCTGAGATCACTTAAGCTAGGGGGATCTGTTCCAATAATTCCTGCGAGTGACCCTAGCGGTCACCCAATCGACTCAATTTCTCAATTAACTCTGAAATCTGTCCACTCGCCACCAGCCCTAAGGGATCAATGGTTTTGGCTGGGTTAATTTCACCCAGACGATAGATGACACGCGTCCGTCTATTCGGGCCCCGTTCGTCCTCAGTGTCAATCTTGCTTGCCAAACGCGTCATTAATTTTAATTCTCTTTCGAAGTGATCCTCCGGCATGCTGCGAACGGGTTCGAAAGTCGTCGCCACAGTAAACAGCACGTGTTGCACGCAGCGCAGCTGGCTAATGACACATCTGCACATCAGATGCCCATGATTTTCGCATGATCAACAAGATCGTGCTCCTGTTTCGGTGCCGGCGGTCTGTGACTGCTGCCACCGTAGATTAGTCAACCGTACAGCAAATCGGTCAAATTAAATAATCAGCCGGCAGATGAAGCTGATACGCGATTTCCGCAATTTATTTCAATCGCATGACGGATTCTCTGCACCAGGTTCGGGCCGGCTCGCGTTGGATGGAGCTCAATCGGTTCTGTTTCCTTCGTTTCACCTTCCACCAGTGCCTTCCGAGTACAGCCAACGGTATAGACTTCATCTCGCGAGCTGCCATCATCGTTGAAATGGTCAGACGGTGAAGTCACAATAAAATAATGAGTCACCCGCCAACCACTACTCACCGGCCCACACTCGTGCGCATTGAGTGGGATCAAGCGAGTCAAGAAATGAATGAAGCACGAAATTAATTTCCTCCCATTTCCATTCAAACCTTCCATTTCGCTGTGGCCGGTGTGTCTTTCTAACCTTCTCTCCTGTTTCTAGCGTGAATCTTGTACAATTGCTCTCAATTCAGAGTATAAGAATATCCTTTTTTCCCTCGACACAGTCGCTGAAACACAATCACACACACACACACAGTCTCGCACACACGAGTCCGAAGGCCATATGGCCAGGATAGGCACGTCGAAATGGAACAAAAGCCACCGAACTCGGAAAGAAAACGCTGGCGAATGGGCGCAATGTAAAGGTAGGGAAAAGGGCCAGCTGGAGCGACCTGTTCCTTGTCAAATTCGTTCTCTCTGTGTATGTGTGAATGTGTGCGTTTTTTTTCTATTTGGCTCCTGTCTTTTCTTCCTGTTTTGACCACTTTGCTCGATGCGTAATGGCGCATAGGACGGATGAATGGATGGAAGATGCAGCCGCAGGTCGTCTCGATGGAGATGTGTAGAGGGAAAGGAGAGATGAACGGGATAGTCGAACAGGACAACAATGAGAGGAAGAAAAAATGGTTAAGAATGAATTTCCGACCTGCACTTGCCTTTGATCGCGTCTTCGGTGGTAAACGTATTGTTGGATGGCGCTGTTGCTAAGAAAAGTATTGTAAACGACAATAAAACAATATTAAGAGTGAAATGAGTTTGACTTCAGTATTTTCCATTTATGAAACTCCTAATCATTGAATTTTTCCACAACCAATCATTTAAACGTGTATCATCATTAAATGATACGTGCTACAGAACATTAGATTTATTCTAAACGGAACAACAGTCTTCAAATCATGTTCTGTTTAGACTCAATTTGCTAATCATATCAGTTTCTTCTTATAAGTAGAAAAATTCAACGCCTGAAAACAAAGAAAACAATTGGATATAGAATTACACACGTATAGCTACACGATGTTCTTTCAGCTTTAGCAAAAATGTCAATGCTCTCCTTAGACACTCTGTAATTTAGTTAAAAAACTAAAGTTATCTTGCCCTCTATTATATACTCTGTTGGTAAATTATTGCAACGCTTAGCTTCTATTTCATAAAGAGAGATTCCTTACTCCTTGTGTCAAAAGGAAGCACCTTCAGAGCTGAAGTCGTTCAATACAGTTTCCACGAAGAAGCTATTACGAACGACAGCTTATATCTTATCCATAACCACCTAATTGCGTGATATTTATATTATTATGATTTTGATTTAAATTTTGACTTTTTGGGATTTTACAAAAAATAAAAATTTAAATATTGCTTCACGAAGGAGACTTACCTGATGGACAGTATTTCTGTATGCAAATTATCTGAAGGTTGCGTCTAGTTATCGTGATCGCTAAATGTGACATAGTGATGTTTTTCTTACGTGGTTTCAAATAGATCTTTGGCGTATTATGTGTACTACTCCTGTATTTTTGAATTATAAAATACGTACTTTTGGTCTAAAGCGTTATCCAATACCAATAAAAATAAATTTTCATTTTGCAGCTCGACTCTTAACAGGAGATACCTATTCGGAATTTGAGAAATCTACTACTTTACTGCACACTACTTATACATGGCTGCCTGCTTAATGCAGAGTAGGGGTTTACTCGGTCTCTCTCTACTTATTTAGATTCTGGAGCCTAAAGATCTTGAAGCTTAAGGAGCTAGATGTTTAGTGCTTAGCTCCAGGCAAATTTATTTTTTCTATTCAAAAATTTTATCACGAACTAACAGCGCTACATCTTTATCAAACTCAAAGTGTTAGTCACTAAACTTGTGGATAAATCATATGGATTCGTCGTAATTTCATTCTATCTTCTGAGTTCAAGAGTTTGGTCCATCTGGTCCAGTGGACCATAAGAATAGTTAACAAATATTGTTCTTCTGATGAACTGCACGAGCACCCATTAAATAAATTATATTGATTATAAAACAATGAAACAATGCATTTAGATTTACAACCACAAGGAAAATTCATATTTCACACCTAAAAATATCGTTTCGAGTGCATAAAAAAGTCTCTAGGATGATTGGGTAAAGCTCTAGTTAGATCGTCACTGATGATGCTTTATGCTCATGGTGAGCATTGTTACTTCTTCCTGTCGCTACGATCTTTCTGCTCCCTGCTTTCCCCACGTTTCCATCGTTCTTCGCGTGTCATCTTTTAACAAATTCTCTTCCATTCCTTACAGATTCTACCGAAAAAAAGCAAACATGAACCCAGCAAGGTGTAGAATGTTGCAGCATGTGGTCACCGTGGTGGCGGTAACATAGCACCGTGCTCCGGTTGTTCGCTTCCAATTTATCTTATTTTCATGTTGCCTCTAAACCATCGCTAGCGGAAGCGGATCGGTTGGCACCTCGTCGAAATGCATGAATGTGCATGTTCCGAGAGTCCCTCCGGGTGTACGGAACGATCACCGACAAAGGGCAAAAGAAACGCACCGAAGGAACAACCGAAGAAATAAAAAAATGCAGAGAAAAAAAACACAAAGTGGATATAAGACGGGAGAGAGAGTAGAAAAGGTAAAGTAATCCCACAAAATGCTTTAAATTCTTCGTCCCTGCCCGATAATGCAGGTAATGCCGCCTGTTAGCCCGCTAAAGGAAAGTGAAACGATCGGTCGTACCGGCGACGCTTCCGAAGGGTTTGAAGCGATGGCGTATAGTAACACACACACGAACACACTCACAGCGGCGGTGGCGACCGGTTGTCGCTCGTGGTTCAAACGATCCCGGAATTTGGTTAAAGATGGACAGGCAAAGAACTTGTTCCGCCCGGTGTTGGAATCCAAATTCTATCCGCACAAAATCGTCCGGAGGTTGCACAATGCATTTAGATTTACAACCACAAGGAAAATTCATATTTCACACCTAAAAATATCGTTTCGAGTGCATAAAAAAGTCTCTAGGATGATTGGGTAAAGCTCTAGTTAGATCGTCACTGATGATGCTTTATGCTCATGGTGAGCATTGTTACTTCTTCCTGTCGCTACGATCTTTCTGCTCCCTGCTTTCCCCACGTTTCCATCGTTCTTCGCGTGTCATCTTTTAACAAATTCTCTTCCATTCCTTACAGATTCTACCGAAAAAAAGCAAACATGAACCCAGCAAGGTGTAGAATGTTGCAGCATGTGGTCACCGTGGTGGCGGTAACATAGCACCGTGCTCCGGTTGTTCGCTTCCAATTTATCTTATTTTCATGTTGCCTCTAAACCATCGCTAGCGGAAGCGGATCGGTTGGCACCTCGTCGAAATGCATGAATGTGCATGTTCCGAGAGTCCCTCCGGGTGTACGGAACGATCACCGACAAAGGGCAAAAGAAACGCACCGAAGGAACAACCGAAGAAATAAAAAAATGCAGAGAAAAAAAACACAAAGTGGATATAAGACGGGAGAGAGAGTAGAAAAGGTAAAGTAATCCCACAAAATGCTTTAAATTCTTCGTCCCTGCCCGATAATGCAGGTAATGCCGCCTGTTAGCCCGCTAAAGGAAAGTGAAACGATCGGTCGTGCCGGTGACGCTTCCGAAGGTTTTTAAGCGGTGGGGTATAGTAACTCACACACACACACACACACACACACTCACAGCGGCGGTGGCGACCGGTTGTCGCTCGTGGTTCAAACGATCCCGGAATTTGGCTAAAGATGGACAGGCAAAGAACTTGTTCCGCCCGGTGTTGGAATCCAAATTCTATCCGCACAAAATCGTCCGGAGGTTGCAATTATCTTTCAACACTTCCAACCGATGGTCGAATTTCTTGCAGGCGCTTCACGGCTGATGTTGCTGACGATGATGAGGTGAATATGATGGAAATGGTGATGACAGTGCATCTTTACGTTCCGGTTGCTCCATGATAAACATCCGATCATAGTTGTGTGTTGATTTCTTTTTCGGTGTTTACTGAAGCCGGCCACGCAAAAGGAAGGTATGGAAAATATTTTGGGTAATTACACCTAAAGTTTTATCGGCCTAAGCTCATCAGCACCATTATCGTGGTGCCGAAAAGATTAAAGAAAGAAGCAAAATAATCTTTCGGAGCTTCCTCTACCATAAGGTTGGTGCTATCCTGCAAATGTGGCTCGAGATGGTATCATGTGAGCAAACAGGGATTATCTGTAATTTTTCAATCCCAAAATAATTTGCTTCTGCCGGAGCAATGCAGAAAACACTTGCACAGCCAGATTATATCAGTTCGTTTGTTGTTTTCATTTGAAGTATGGAAGGATTTGTTAGGGTTTAAAGTGGATTGTTGAAGCATTTTGTTTCCTATTTATTTATATAGGATTAACATTAGGTTGAGCTTTTAGAAAATGTTATTTACGAATAAGAAAAGTTTTGTAGATTTTAAGTTCACTCTGAATTTTTATGAGTTTGTTGCAAGAACCGATTTTCGTTTTCATGTTTTCAAACAGTTTCTTCATAAATATATTTTGTTCTCTATACTCCAAGGCAACAATTTCTTATTTACAAAATTTTCTTTTTAAATTGCAACAGATAAATGATTTTGAATATGTGTCATAAAAATATTAAAAAAAAGCAAAACAAAAAGTCTTGCTAACAATATCTGCATTAAGCTCTGCAAGTAAGAGCTCCACTCGAGCGCCATTTTATTCATTTCACTTTTCTACGCCCACTTGTTCCAGCTCGCTGGTTGTGACTATAAAAATGCTTTCCATTTCCAAATAAACACGTTTCTGCCCCCCGGTGAAGGAGAGAAGCAGATAACAATAATTAAATTTTGTCACGTCGAAAAGATTGATGAATGAACGCGACACGATATGGAACGCTGCGGATGCTGCTGCCGGCGGTTGGCTGGTGACATGATGGACCCCGTCTATATGTAGCTTATTGATGTGGCGTCCAATGAAGCTGCACAATCTCGCCGCCTCGCATCGAACACGATGGACTTGGTGGTGATATAATAAAACCATCTTTCCAATCACCCTCCTATCCCTCGAAGGGCTTACGGTTCTGTTTCGTTTTTGGCATTGCTTTTATTTCTTACAAGTCTTTTGCAGTATCGTTGATAGCGCGCGGTGAGATAGTGTTTCAGTTTAGCAATATTACTGCCACATCATGTAGCGCAAACCGTAATGAACTCATATTAATCGCCGGGAACTATCGGGGCGCGATAGTCGGTTATGATATGGCTTGCAAGGCACTGACTGCTGGATCCTGTCTGCTTTGGGCGTGCAGCAAGATAAGCATGTTACTAGTGAAAGCAACGAAACGAGACGAATATAAACGAATAATCCTATTTTGTTTCTTTGTTTTGCATTGGGAAAGAGATCAGATTCTCATCGCGCTGTTCGGGCTTGAACATTGAACTGGCACTTTCAGCTGGTAATCGTGCTCACGCATCTGTCGTACGTTTCGGCCCTAAAAATTACCTTCAACTCATCTCTTCAGCTAAGATGGAGCTCGTTTTAAGGGACAAGCTGGACGAGAGTTTCTGACACTTTTTCTCTTCATGTGCCATCACACGATAAGCTCATCGCGGCGGAAGTAATCTTGTCTTCGTGCCCGATTCGATGGGCGGAAAAGGCGTCCATAGCGTCAATATACATGTAGAGAGTCATTAACGGTTCCGAGAACCGAAAAACACTCGAGAAAAGACGGGTAAGATAGCGCATCCTCCAGCACTTTTCCAGGCCTGTCGGATTTTCGATCCTTGCGATTGCGTCCGATAATGGCAACTTCGGTTCCGGACACATTCCCGCTGATACACGAGACGAGGGTTTTTGATTGTGGCAATATTAATCTTTCGACTTAAAATCTCTTCCACCTCGCCGCACCCATTCACTGATGGTACAGGCTAATCGAAGAACAGTAGGACACTGTTTCACTCCCGCCAAAGAATTGTTGTGCCATTTCCACACGCACACAATTTTAAAAGCTCTTGAGTGACGAACCTAGACAGCGGTGAAAATCGCAAACTCAAACAACCCCCGAGGGCTGAAATCAATTCTCCACGCAGAAGATTAACCGCTTCCTATATTGGTGGGGGTTGAGGGGGATGGGCGATTACCTTCAACTCATCTCTTCAGCTAAGATGGAGCTCGTTTTAAGGGACAAGCTGGACGAGAGTTTCTGACACTTTTTCTCTTCATGTGCCATCACACGATAAGCTCATCGCGGCGGAAGTAATCTTGTCTTCGTGCCCGATTCGATGGGCGGAAAAGGCGTCCATAGCGTCAATATACATGTAGAGAGTCATTAACGGTTCCGAGAACCGAAAAACACTCGAGAAAAGACGGGTAAGATAGCGCATCCTCCAGCACTTTTCCAGGCCTGTCGGATTTTCGATCCTTGCGATTGCGTCCGATAATGGCAACTTCGGTTCCGGACACATTCCCGCTGATACACGAGACGAGGGTTTTTGATTGTGGCAATATTAATCTTTCGACTTAAAATCTCTTCCACCTCGCCGCACCCATTCACTGATGGTACAGGCTAATCGAAGAACAGTAGGACACTGTTTCACTCCCGCCAAAGAATTGTTGTGCCATTTCCACACGCACACAATTTTAAAAGCTCTTGAGTGACGAACCTAGACAGCGGTGAAAATCGCAAACTCAAACAACCCCCGAGGGCTGAAATCAATTCTCCACGCAGAAGATTAACCGCTTCCTATATTGGTGGGGGTTGAGGGGGATGGGCGAGAACGAGGGTAGGAGGCGTCTGGTTTTGGGATGTTTACTTCTGGTTCGTTGAGGTGACATTACAGACACGGCCATGAGCTGATGCTCACATTAAGGGCCAATGACACCATCCCGCGGTAGTATCTGAGCAGGGAACGGTGGGACAGCCGAAGAGGGTGTTGGAGACATCCGCTCGCTTTGTGTGTCATTTGATGCAATTAGATAAGGGTGACCTCGGATTGTAGATTGACGAGAGAAGATGTTCACTTAAGCGCCGGAATAACTGACAGCCACCGAAAACTTGCGCTTGGGAGTAACTTTTGGGTTATAATTTTACGTTCCAAATCACAAATATTGGTTGCGTGCAGCTTTTTCCCATTCTAAAGATCAATAGAAGCACTGCCCAAACTGCTCGACTTAAATCTGCGCAGGCAACGCTAATTAATAATGACACGTAATTTATCCATTGCCCAAACAGTTTTGCCCAACGCAACAGTGAAAAAGAAACGGAGCAATTGATTTGCTATGCTCCGTTACTTCCTTTAATAGGCTAAACATGGCATGGAAAACTAATAACCTTGCGTAGAAAACAAAGCTCGAGCTGCGAACCGGGCCGGCTATAAATCCTCCAATTCGATTCGATGACGAACCGGAATTAACGACCCACCCGTGGAAGCCAATGGTACGCTGTAATAATGGGCGCTAAAGTATTTCTTTTGTTTTGTTTTCTGGCTGCCTTTTGGGAAAGCTTACTACGGAAGGTGAAGCACATCGACTGCGCAGTAGCGGAAGTGGTGCTAGGCTCTGAAACGAATAGCTCCCGAAAATACGGTGTACTTACGGCAGCCCACACGAAGCTTGTGAGCTAATTACTCATTCGTTCCGTAGTACTACTGTTAAAAGCAGGTGTGCCAGGGGGGGAGTTGTGTTGGGCTGGGGTCCGAACAGCATAACATCTGCTGGATACATTAACCAGATCTGTAATGAAGCGTAGGTTGGTGAGTAGTTGTAGTAAATAAAGATGAATAATTTGGCTGTTTTGCTTTGCTCAACCACGGCAGATTCCCAGAAGTGGTACGATGATGATGAGTGCGAGTATTCGAATAAAAACATGCTCTTTGGAGGTGTGCCTTACCCAGAGAAAAACAATGTATGAAGTGCTAATTTTGTACAGCGAGAGTGTAGGAGTGTAATAGGTAGTCGATTGGTTTTTAGATGCATAGATAGATTATTTTCATATCTGAAAGTATATCTATTATGGTATTCTTGAAAGTTCTAGCGAATGCTCTACTACATGTACTATAAATTCTGTAATGCAGTTATTGCTACGGAAATTTGACAGAGTACTCTTGAGCACATTTATCTACGGAGATTAACTGTTTGCTCGATTTTGCTGAAGCGAAAGTAGTCGTTCAGCCAAGAAGAAGAAAGAAGGACTAGGACTCTAGACAATCGAGTATTATTAAGACGACGATGTATCGAGCTTTTGTGAGAGCTGTAATTACTAAAGAAAATTTTGCCGGGTTAGTATAAGCAGTCCGGGGCGGTCCGGTGGCAGAGGCAGTAGTGGCACCGGTCTTCACCGGTTATCGAAACCCACCCGGCCCGCCTCCCCGTCTTGTTACATCTAGCTACGGGTAAAAGTAAGTCGCAGAAATCTAGCAATAGCAGGCCAAGACGTTGCGAGGTTATAGTGCCAAGGAACAGAAGAGAGAGTATAAACAGTGATAGATCAAGCCCTATACGGAGAGGATGTCGGCACCCCTACGAAATCGGTCCTGCTGACCGGAGAGAACATGAAGTTCGTGACACAGGGCTCCTAGTATTAGGACCATTCTATAAGGCCCCAAATACGAAGCTCCTTATGCGAGTTTAAGTAATTGTAGACCAAAACCTTCCGAAAATTTACAGTCACATGAAGAAAAATAAGAAGAAGAAAAATGAGGAGGAGGGTAATGGAAAAAGAATTGGAATTGGAAAGAATGGAATTTATTTCAAAGACTTTCGGTGAATATCACAATATCTTCCAGATATTTAGAGTTTATCAGCGAAAGTTTTATAATTCAATAAATATCACAACGTTGGGCATATTTGTTAATAAAATTGGACTATTTACATGTTTCGATGCACACCAGACGACACAAAACACTAGTAATGAATCCCAGCAAAATCCCTCACGATAGCTAGGGTAACGATAACTCACAAGCCATTCTAATATTTACACCAAATATTTACCCAAAGTATTCTCCATCCAATTGCCTATTCGTCTACGTGAATGACCATACAAGTTCATCACCGTCACTCTCCAAAACCACTGCAATTTCCGATTTTTAACCACACAAATCGCAACCACAGCTGTAACACCGAAATGTTCCATACGTTACGGTTGAGCTGTCGCTGGAAGCCACACCCGGACCATGATGGAACCATCCTTGCAGCATATTATGCTTCATAATTGTTTTCTGAGTGGATGATTGTTTTTGCACATCTCTAGCACCACTCGCATACCGAAATGGTTGATTCATGCTGTGAGCTAAAATTGACATTCTCACACCTGTTTCATCAGAACGCGCCAGATCCGATCCGACTGTGATGGACACGGTGTGCTGCAGCAGATCGCCTGCTGGAAACTAATCACAAATTACACCACGCAAAAATGAAGCATGCCGGGACCGAGGCAGCGAGATTGCCTTATCCCGGGGTGATAATTTTCATCGGCTTCCGGTACGTACTCTGTGCAGTCTGGGAATGCACGCGGGCTTTGCTTTGCGCCGTTGGTTCGTCGTTCGGATTTCAATTTTTGTCATCTTTCCCAAGGGAGGTAGAGCGACCCACACACACACACACATACACACGAAGCGTTTTTCTCTTTCGTATTGCCTTATCCCGGGGTGATAATTTTCATCGGCTTCCGGTACGTACTCTGTGCAGTCTGGGAATGCACGCGGGCTTTGCTTTGCGCCGTTGGTTCGTCGTTCGGATTTCAATTTTTGTCATCTTTCCCAAGGGAGGTAGAGCGACCCACACACACACACACATACACACGAAGCGTTTTTCTCTTTCGTATTTCGTTTGTGTTTTTTTTTTTTGGTTTTGTCACACCCGTACACTCGGTGCGGTGTGATAATCCAACCACCGAGACTAAAGCTATCCGAAAGCCGTACGGTTGCATCGAGATCATTACGTAAAGAAAAGGGCAAAACGAAAAACGGCCAACGGAAGGAGGGAAAAGGTGTGATACGGGATGCGAGAGGAAGGAAGTACGGTGCCTGCCTAGGTTGGCCGCAAGAACAACGAAGTATTCTGTAGTAGTACCGTTTTCCTTTACCCTTCTTATCCACGCCCCCTGCGCCTAATGCCACCCCTCTTCTATCTACTCTGTCCGACGCCAGCGTAAGCCGATGATGACTTTTGAAGGCTTCTTCAGTGCGATCGGCCGTCTGGTTTGGGTTTGGCGAGGAAAACAGTGAAGAGGTTACGGAACCCGGTTCGCTTCTTGCATCATTTCCCACTCCGTACACCAAACGGCACCGACAATTCATTCGTTTCGTTTGTTCTGTTGGGGTTGAGCCTACCACCACTCGCTCCCACTTTCCCAACCCGTAACCGTACACGACGTTGTGCGCCCTCAAAAATTACCACTTTGGAGCGACCACTTCCGGTGGAGGCAATCGGTTTGAGAAAAGTTTTCCGTTTTTTGGGCCTCACCAACTGACCACAAGCTGAAGTCAAAACGAAGGCTGGGCTGCAACGGAAAAGGTAGGTTGTGTTTCACTGAGGGAACGCCTTATGCGTTGGCGAGGATGAGATGAAGCGACGAAAGCGCAAACGGAGCATGTGGGGCCGAGGGAAGGCTTTTGGTTGATGTTGCCTTCATTACCTTTGCGTTAACACAGTTAACCCGGGTGTTCATGTTTACCTACCATCGCTGCATGGGAAGCTTTTGCCCACCCACGGCTATCATATGCATCGAATACCGTGGTAAGTGAGGGATTCAGTTTCCATCAAACCATAATTCTCGACTTGTAAACTTTTATCCCTTTACTTGTTTATTTTCAATCGCTTTTTGTTTGGGTGTTCTTATATATCAGACCTTGGAGCAGTGTTTATTTATTCAGAATTAGGGGGCTTACTGTTTCGGAAGGTCTACTATTTCCATGGAAGATAGCTTTAACTATGCCTAGGCTTGATAGTGAAAGTAGCTTGCTGGAAGACGCTAGGTATGTATTAGCTTTAAAACAATTTATAAAATCAATAAACTAGACAACAACGCCTCTGTGTTGTGTTAATTGAGATCGGATTTAGAATATGTGACTGAATGCAAGTTTCTTTCTCATTCTTTTCGCATTAAGCATTTTTCATCCACGTGCACTACAGTTTTTTAAGCAATTTATTGTGGTTTTGAAAAAAAATGGAGAAAACAGAAATGTTAGAAGATGGAATTGCTTTAGATTAAAATAAAAACACTGTTCAATGCAAATAATACTGCACGATAGCTTGGCTTGTATTATACAAAATGCAATTTAATATTTTCGTTTGTTTGTTCAATTCAAATTTCAAATTAAGTTAATTTATTTCATCGAATTGCGTGTTGATATAAATAATTCATATTTAACTTCAGGTGGATTTATAGTTCCAACAATTTCAGGAGTATTTTCAAAACTTCAAGACTCATAACTTCACTGAAATAATTAGATAACTATCATTTAGCTGATTGACTTTGTTACCTGTTCATAGATTCTATTCCTTCAACCCATTGAACAGAACCGACCATTTTTCTTCTACAAATAGACTCATTTTTGTGCCATAATCTAAATAGCGAATGTAAATAGAGAAAATTAAGCAGCCATGTCACACCATCCCCAATTGTTATTGGGTTTGAAGTGTTTCTCGGTACATAAAAATCTTCTACCGGTGAGCACTTTGCGTAAAATATGTACTGTCCCAGCAAACAACTCAACCGTAAAACGCAGCCAACGTACCGACGCTCACAAACGCGCGGACACAACCAAAACACAGGAACAGCAAGAAAAGGAAAACCAACAACAACAGGAGACACTTTCCTTAACCCAACCTGACCCTACAGTAGACATACATACACCAACACCACCTTAAACGTGACCTTCTTTCTTTCTTGACTTTTGCATGCATTCGTGGGTGCTCGGGAAAGCGGGACGAAAGCTGGAAAGTACGTTTACCGAGGATCGTCTCTGGCTGGCAGGCACGCTCGAACGGAAGACGCTCGTAAATAGCATTATGTCTAATTTAATAAACGTTCATTTCAGGTGTCGACGTGTGACACGGCACGGTTGCATCCCTCCGGGTGTCTTTCCACCTTGCTTTGCCGTACGATGACGCAGTAGACCGATGGTGTGGCTGGTCGGTGGTCTAATTTTTCAAGCACTATCCCACTCTCAGTAAATCTCAAGGAAGCGGAGTTTGTTTGTCTTTGGGTGACGGGGGACTTCTGCTGTACAGCTGGGTAGAGGGTGCGCGGTGTTGTTTTTCTTCCGCTTTGGGTCATTGAATCTTAGCCAGGGCAAATTTAGATTTCTGCCCTTGTGACGTCGTTATTGTACATAAAACAGCAACGTGCATGGCAATGGGTGATAAAAAACAGTTTATTATGATTAAAGAATGTAGACTGTGATGACTTCACCGCTAATTAAGAACAAGTAAAATCTAAAGTAACTCAACGATGTTTGATGGAACTGTTTGTCATTGATAAAAGTGTGAGCGATAAAACGGATGAGTAGTTTTATTTTACCATCATAATTGTTACAGAGGATGAATAAAATTTAAAATGCTAGACGATATAACAGAGCCTTCCCTGTAAACAAACACCCTCTTACGAACCCTCCGATTAACAGCTCAAAAAGAGGATAATTACAACTCCCATATAACATCTGTTGTATCGAGCTTTTGTGAGAGCTGTAATTACTAAAGAAAATTTTGCCGGGTTAGTATAAGCAGTCCGGGGCGGTCCGGTGGCAGAGGCAGTAGTGGCACCGGTCTTCACCGGTTATCGAAACCCACCCGGCCCGCCTCCCCGTCTTGTTACATCTAGCTACGGGTAAAAGTAAGTCGCAGAAATCTAGCAATAGCAGGCCAAGACGTTGCGAGGTTATAGTGCCAAGGAACAGAAGAGAGAGTATAAACAGTGATAGATCAAGCCCTATACGGAGAGGATGTCGGCACCCCTACGAAATCGGTCCTGCTGACCGGAGAGAACATGAAGTTCGTGACACAGGGCTCCTAGTATTAGGACCATTCTATAAGGCCCCAAATACGAAGCTCCTTATGCGAGTTTAAGTAATTGTAGACCAAAACCTTCCGAAAATTTACAGTCACATGAAGAAAAATAAGAAGAAGAAAAATGAGGAGGAGGGTAATGGAAAAAGAATTGGAATTGGAAAGAATGGAATTTATTTCAAAGACTTTCGGTGAATATCACAATATCTTCCAGATATTTAGAGTTTATCAGCGAAAGTTTTATAATTCAATAAATATCACAACGTTGGGCATATTTGTTAATAAAATTGGACTATTTAGATGTTTCGATGCACACCAGACGCCACAAAGCACTAGTAATGAATCCCAGCAAAATCCCTCACGATAGCTAGGGTAACGATAACTCACAAGCCATTCTAATATTTACACCAAATATTTACCCAAAGTATTCTCCATCCAATTGCCTATTCGTCTACGTGAATGACCATACAAGTTCATCACCGTCACTCTCCAAAACCACTGCAATTTCCGATTTTTAACCACACAAATCGCAACCACAGCTGTAACACCGAAATGTTCCATACGTTACGGTTGAGCTGTCGCTGGAAGCCACACCCGGACCATGATGGAACCATCCTTGCAGCATATTATGCTTCATAATTGTTTTCTGAGTGGATGATTGTTTTTGCACATCTCTAGCACCACTCGCATACCGAAATGGATGATTCATGCTGTGAGCTAAAATTGACATTCTCACACCTGTTTCATCAGAACGCGCCAGATCCGATCCGACTGTGATGGACACGGTGTGCTGCAGCAGATCGCCTGCTGGAAACTAATCACAAATTACACCACGCAAAAATGAAGCATGCCGGGACCGAGGCAGCGAGATTGCCTTATCCCGGGGTGATAATTTTCATCGGCTTCCGGTACGTACCCTGTGCAGTCTGGGAATGCACGCGGGCTTTGCTTTGCGCCGTTGGTTCGTCGTTCGGATTTCAATTTTTGTCATCTTTCCCAAGGGAGGTAGAGCGACCCACACACACACACACACACACACACACACACACACACACACACACACACACACGAAGCGTTTTTCTCTTTCGTATTTCGTTTGTGTTTTTTTTTTGGTTTTGTCACACCCGTACACTCGGTGCGGTGTGATAATCCAACCACCGAGACTAAAGCTATCCGAAAGCGGTACGGTTGCATCGAGATCATTACGTAAAGAAAAGGGCAAAACGAAAAACGGCCAACGGAAGGAGGGAAAAGGTGTGATACGGGATGCGAGAGGAAGGAAGTACGGTGCCTGCCTAGGTTGGCCGCAAGAACAACGAAGTATTCTGTAGTAGTACCGTTTTCCTTTACCCTTCTTATCCACGCCCCCTGCGCCTAATGCCACCCCTCTTCTATCTACTCTGTCCGACGCCAGCGTAAGCCGATGATGACTTTTGAAGGCTTCTTCAGTGCGATCGGCCGTCTGGTTTGGGTTTGGCGAGGAAAACAGTGAAGAGGTTACGGAACCCGGTTCGCTTCTTGCATCATTTCCCACTCCGTACACCAAACGGCACCGACAATTCATTCGTTTCGTTTGTTCTGTTGGGGTTGAGCCTACCACCACTCGCTCCCACTTTCCCAACCCGTAACCGTACACGACGTTGTGCGCCCTCAAAAATTACCACTTTGGAGCGACCACTTCCGGTGGAGGCAATCGGTTTGAGAAAAGTTTTCCGTTTTTTGGGCCTCACCAACTGACCACAAGCAGAAGTCGAAACGAAGGCTGGGCTGCAACGGAAAAGGTAGGTTGTGTTTCACTGAGGGAACGCCTTATGCGTTGGCGAGGATGAGATGAAGCGACGAAAGCGCAAACGGAGCATGTGGGGCCGAGGGAAGGCTTTTGGTTGATGTTGCCTTCATTACCTTTGCGTTAACACAGTTAACCCGGGTGTTCATGTTTACCTACCATCGCTGCATGGGAAGCTTTTGCCCACCCACGGCTATCATATGCATCGAATACCGTGGTAAGTGAGGGATTCAGTTTCCATCAAACCATAATTCTCGACTTGTAAACTTTTATCCCTTTACTTGTTTATTTTCAATCGCTTTTTGTTTGGGTGTTCTTATATATCAGACCTTGGAGCACTGTTTATTTATTCAGAATTAGGGGGCTTACTGTTTCGGAAGGTCTACTATTTCCATGGAAGATAGCTTTAACTATGCCTAGGCTTGATAGTGAAAGTAGCTTGCTGGAAGACGCTAGGTATGTATTAGCTTTAAAACAATTTATAAAATCAATAAACTAGACAACAACGCCTCTGTGTTGTGTTAATTGAGATCGGATTTAGAATATGTGACTGAATGCAAGTTTCTTTCTCATTCTTTTCGCATTAAGCATTTTTCATCCACGTGCACTACAGTTTTTTAAGCAATTTATTGTGGTTTTGAAAAAAAATGGAGAAAACAGAAATGTTAGAAGATGGAATTGCTTTAGATTAAAATAAAAACACTGTTCAATGCAAATAATACTGCACGATAGCTTGGCTTGTATTATACAAAATGCAATTTAATATTTTCGTTTGTTTGTTCAATTCAAATTTCAAATTAAGTTAATTTATTTCATCGAATTGCGTGTTGATATAAATAATTCATATTTAACTTCAGGTGGATTTATAGTTCCAACAATTTCAGGAGTATTTTCAAAACTTCAAGACTCATAACTTCACTGAAATAATTAGATAACTATCATTTAGCTGATTGACTTTGTTACCTGTTCATAGATTCTATTCCTTCAACCCATTGAACAGAACCGACCATTTTTCTTCTACAAATAGACTCATTTTTGTGCCATAATCTAAATAGCGAATGTAAATAGAGAAAATTAAGCAGCCATGTCACACCATCCCCAATTGTTATTGGGTTTGAAGTGTTTCTCGGTACATAAAAATCTTCTACCGGTGAGCACTTTGCGTAAAATATGTACTGTCCCAGCAAACAACTCAACCGTAAAACGCAGCCAACGTACCGACGCTCACAAACGCGCGGACACAACCAAAACACAGGAACAGCAAGAAAAGGAAAACCAACAACAACAGGAGACACTTTCCTTAACCCAACCTGACCCTACAGTAGACATACATACACCAACACCACCTTAAACGTGACCTTCTTTCTTTCTTGACTTTTGCATGCATTCGTGGGTGCTCGGGAAAGCGGGACGAAAGCTGGAAAGTACGTTTACCGAGGATCGTCTCTGGCTGGCAGGCACGCTCGAACGGAAGACGCTCGTAAATAGCATTATGTCTAATTTAATAAACGTTCATTTCAGGTGTCGACGTGTGACACGGCACGGTTGCATCCCTCCGGGTGTCTTTCCACCTTGCTTTGCCGTACGATGACGCAGTAGACCGATGGTGTGGCTGGTCGGTGGTCTAATTTTTCAAGCACTATCCCACTCTCAGTAAATCTCAAGGAAGCGGAGTTTGTTTGTCTTTGGGTGACGGGGGACTTCTGCTGTACAGCTGGGTAGAGGGTGCGCGGTGTTGTTTTTCTTCCGCTTTGGGTCATTGAATCTTAGCCAGGGCAAATTTAGATTTCTGCCCTTGTGACGTCGTTATTGTACATAAAACAGCAACGTGCATGGCAATGGGTGATAAAAAACAGTTTATTATGATTAAAGAATGTAGACTGTGATGACTTCACCGCTAATTAAGAACAAGTAAAATCTAAAGTAACTCAACGATGTTTGATGGAACTGTTTGTCATTGATAAAAGTGTGAGCGATAAAACGGATGAGTAGTTTTATTTTACCATCATAATTGTTACAGAGGATGAATAAAATTTAAAATGCTAGACGATATAACAGAGCCTTCCCTGTAAACAAACACCCTCTTACGAACCCTCCGATTAACAGCTCAAAAAGAGGATAATTACAACTCCCATATAACATCTGTCTATACGGAGAGGATGTCGGCACCCCTACGAAATCGGTCCTGCTGACCGGAGAGAACATGAAGTTCGTGACACAGGGCTCCTAGTATTAGGACCATTCTATAAGGCCCCAAATACGAAGCTCCTTATGCGAGTTTAAGTAATTGTAGACCAAAACCTTCCGAAAATTTACAGTCACATGAAGAAAAATAAGAAGAAGAAAAATGAGGAGGAGGGTAATGGAAAAAGAATTGGAATTGGAAAGAATGGAATTTATTTCAAAGACTTTCGGTGAATATCACAATATCTTCCAGATATTTAGAGTTTATCAGCGAAAGTTTTATAATTCAATAAATATCACAACGTTGGGCATATTTGTTAATAAAATTGGACTATTTACATGTTTCGATGCACACCAGACGACACAAAACACTAGTAATGAATCCCAGCAAAATCCCTCACGATAGCTAGGGTAACGATAACTCACAAGCCATTCTAATATTTACACCAAATATTTACCCAAAGTATTCTCCATCCAATTGCCTATTCGTCTACGTGAATGACCATACAAGTTCATCACCGTCACTCTCCAAAACCACTGCAATTTCCGATTTTTAACCACACAAATCGCAACCACAGCTGTAACACCGAAATGTTCCATACGTTACGGTTGAGCTGTCGCTGGAAGCCACACCCGGACCATGATGGAACCATCCTTGCAGCATATTATGCTTCATAATTGTTTTCTGAGTGGATGATTGTTTTTGCACATCTCTAGCACCACTCGCATACCGAAATGGTTGATTCATGCTGTGAGCTAAAATTGACATTCTCACACCTGTTTCATCAGAACGCGCCAGATCCGATCCGACTGTGATGGACACGGTGTGCTGCAGCAGATCGCCTGCTGGAAACTAATCACAAATTACACCACGCAAAAATGAAGCATGCCGGGACCGAGGCAGCGAGATTGCCTTATCCCGGGGTGATAATTTTCATCGGCTTCCGGTACGTACCCTGTGCAGTCTGGGAATGCACGCGGGCTTTGCTTTGCGCCGTTGGTTCGTCGTTCGGATTTCAATTTTTGTCATCTTTCCCAAGGGAGGTAGAGCGACCCACACACACACACACATACACACGAAGCGTTTTTCTCTTTCGTATTTCGTTTGTGTTTTTTTTTTGGTTTTGTCACACCCGTACACTCGGTGCGGTGTGATAATCCAACCACCGAGACTAAAGCTATCCGAAAGCGGTACGGTTGCATCGAGATCATTACGTAAAGAAAAGGGCAAAACGAAAAACGGCCAACGGAAGGAGGGAAAAGGTGTGATACGGGATACGAGAGGAAGGAAGTACGGTGCCTGCCTAGGTTGGCCGCAAGAACAACGAAGCCTTCTGTAGTAGTACCGTTTTCCTTTACCCTTCTTGTCCACACCCGCTGCGCCTAATGCCACCCCTCTACTATCCACTCTGTCCGACGCCAGCGTAAGCCGATGATGACTTTTGAAGGCTTCTTCAGTGCGATCGGCCGTCTGGTTTGGGTTTGGCGAGGAAAACAGTGAAGAGGTTACGGAACCCGGTTCGCTTCTTGCATCATTTCCCACTCCGTACACCAAACGGCACCGACAATTCATTCGTTTCGTTTGTTCTGTTGGGGTTGAGCCTACCACCACTCGCTCCCACTTTCCCAACCCGTAACCGTACACGACGTTGTGCGCCCTCAAAAATTACCACTTTGGAGCGACCACTTCCGGTGGAGGCAATCGGTTTGAGAAAAGTTTTCCGTTTTTGGGCCTCACCAACTGACCACAAGCAGAAGTCGAAACGAAGGCTGGGCTGCAACGGAAAAGGTAGGTTGTGTTTCACTGAGGGAACGCCTTATGCGTTGGCGAGGATGAGATGAAGCGACGAAAGCGCAAACGGAGCATGTGGGGCCGAGGGAAGGCTTTTGGTTGATGTTGCCTTCATTACCTTTGCGTTAACACAGTTAACCCGGGTGTTCATGTTTACCTACCATCGCTGCATGGGAAGCTTTTGCCCACCCACGGCTATCATATGCATCGAATACCGTGGTAAGTGAGGGATTCAGTTTCCATCAAACCATAATTCTCGACTTGTAAACTTTTATCCCTTTACTTGTTTATTTTCAATCGCTTTTTGTTTGGGTGTTCTTATATATCAGACCTTGGAGCAGTGTTTATTTATTCAGAATTAGGGGGCTTACTGTTTCGGAAGGTCTACTATTTCCATGGAAGATAGCTTTAACTATGCCTAGGCTTGATAGTGAAAGTAGCTTGCTGGAAGACGCTAGGTATGTATTAGCTTTAAAACAATTTATAAAATCAATAAACTAGACAACAACGCCTCTGTGTTGTGTTAATTGAGATCGGATTTAGAATATGTGACTGAATGCAAGTTTCTTTCTCATTCTTTTCGCATTAAGCATTTTTCATCCACGTGCACTACAGTTTTTTAAGCAATTTATTGTGGTTTTGAAAAAAAATGGAGAAAACAGAAATGTTAGAAGATGGAATTGCTTTAGATTAAAATAAAAACACTGTTCAATGCAAATAATACTGCACGATAGCTTGGCTTGTATTATACAAAATGCAATTTAATATTTTCGTTTGTTTGTTCAATTCAAATTTCAAATTAAGTTAATTTATTTCATCGAATTGCGTGTTGATATAAATAATTCATATTTAACTTCAGGTGGATTTATAGTTCCAACAATTTCAGGAGTATTTTCAAAACTTCAAGACTCATAACTTCACTGAAATAATTAGATAACTATCATTTAGCTGATTGACTTTGTTACCTGTTCATAGATTCTATTCCTTCAACCCATTGAACAGAACCGACCATTTTTCTTCTACAAATAGACTCATTTTTGTGCCATAATCTAAATAGCGAATGTAAATAGAGAAAATTAAGCAGCCATGTCACACCACACACACGAAGCGTTTTTCTCTTTCGTATTTCGTTTGTGTTTTTTTTTTGGTTTTGTCACACCCGTACACTCGGTGCGGTGTGATAATACAACCACCGAGACTAAAGCTATCCGAAAGCCGTACGGTTGCATCGAGATCATTACGTAAAGAAAAGGGCAAAACGAAAAACGGCCAACGGAAGGAGGGAAAAGGTGTGATACGGGATACGAGAGGAAGGAAGTACGGTGCCTGCCTAGGTTGGCCGCAAGAACAACGAAGCCTTCTGTAGTAGTACCGTTTTCCTTTACCCTTCTTGTCCACACCCGCTGCGCCTAATGCCACCCCTCTACTATCCACTCTGTCCGACGCCAGCGTAAGCCGATGATGACTTTTGAAGGCTTCTTCAGTGCGATCGGCCGTCTGGTTTGGGTTTGGCGAGGAAAACAGTGAAGAGGTTACGGAACCCGGTTCGCTTCTTGCATCATTTCCCACTCCGTACACCAAACGGCACCGACAATTCATTCGTTTCGTTTGTTCTGTTGGGGTTGAGCCTACCACCACTCGCTCCCACTTTCCCAACCCGTAACCGTACACGACGTTGTGCGCCCTCAACAATTACCACTTTGGAGCGACCACTTCCGGTGGAGGCAATCGGTTTGAGAAAAGTTTTCCGTTTTTGGGCCTCACCAACTGACCACAAGCAGAAGTCGAAACGAAGGCTGGGCTGCAACGGAAAAGGTAGGTTGTGTTTCACTGAGGGAACGCCTTATGCGTTGGCGAGGATGAGATGAAGCGACGAAAGCGCAAACGGAGCATGTGGGGCCGAGGGAAGGCTTTTGGTTGATGTTGCCTTCATTACCTTTGCGTTAACACAGTTAACCCGGGTGTTCATGTTTACCTACCATCGCTGCATGGGAAGCTTTTGCCCACCCACGGCTATCATATGCATCGAATACCGTGGTAAGTGAGGGATTCAGTTTCCATCAAACCATAATTCTCGACTTGTAAACTTTTATCCCTTTACTTGTTTATTTTCAATCGCTTTTTGTTTGGGTGTTCTTATATATCAGACCTTGGAGCACTGTTTATTTATTCAGAATTAGGGGGCTTACTGTTAGGGCAGGGTTACTATTTTTCATCGAAGATAGCTTTAACTATGCCTAGGCTTGATAGTGAAAGTAGCTTGCTGGAAGACGCTAGGTATGTATTAGCTTTAAAACAATTTATAAAATCAATAAACTAGACAACAACGCCTCTGTGTTGTGTTAATTGAGATCGGATTTAGAATATGTGACTGAATGCAATTTTCTTTCTCATTCTTTTCGCATCAAGCATTTTTCATCCACATGCACTACAGTTTTTTAAGCAATTTATTAAGGTTTTGAAAAAAAGTGGAGAAAAGAGAAATATTAGAGAATGAAATTGCTTTAGATTAAAATAAAAACACTGTTCAATGCAAATAATACTGCACGATAGCTTGGCTTGTATTATACAAAATGCAAATAAATATTATCGTTTGTTTGTTAAATTCAAATTTCAAATTAAGTTAATTTATTTCATCGAATTGCGTGTTGATATAAATAATTCATATTTAACTTCAGGTGGATTTATAGTTCCAACAATTTCAGGAGTATTTTCAAAACTTCAAGACTCATAACTTCACTGAAATAATTAGATAACTATCATTTAGTTGATTGACTTTGTTACCTGTTCATAGATTCTATTCCTTCAACCCATTGAACAGTAACGACCATTTTTTTCCTTCTACGAATAGACTCATTTTTGTGCCATAATCTAAATAGCGGATGTAAATAGAGAAAATTAAGCAGCCATGTCACACCATCCCCAATTGTTATTGGGTTTGAAGTGTTTCTCGGTACATAAAAATCTTCTACCGGTGAGCACTTTGCGTAAAATATGTACTGTCCCAGCAAACAACTCAACCGTAAAACGCAGCCAACGTACCGACGCTCACAAACGCGCGGACACAACCAAAACACAGGAACAGCAAGAAAAGGAAAACCAACAACAACAGGAGACACTTTCCTTAACCCAACCTGACCCTACAGTAGACATACATACACCAACACCACCTTAAACGTGACCTTCTTTCTTTCTTGACTTTTGCATGCGTTCGTGGGTGCTCGGGAAAACGGGACGAAAGCTGGGGTACGTGTACCGAGGATCGTCTCTGGCTGGCAGGCACGCTCGAACGGAAGACGCTCGTAAATAGCATTATGTCTAATTTAATAAACGTTCATTTCAGGTGTCGACGTGTGACACGGCACGGTTGCATCCCTCCGGGTGTCTTTCCACCTTGCTTTGCCGTACGATGACGCAGTAGACCGATGGTGTGGCTGGTCGGTGGTCTAATTTTTCAAGCACTATCCCACTCTCAGTAAATCTCAAGGAAGCGGAGTTTGTTTGTCTTTGGGTGACGGGGGACTTCTGCTGTACAGCTGGGTAGAGGGTGCGCGGTGTTGTTTTTCTTCCGCTTTGGGTCATTGAATCTTAGCCAGGGCAAATTTAGATTTCTGCCCTTGTGACGTCGTTATTGTACATAAAACAGCAACGTGCATGGCAATGGGTGATAAAAAACAGTTTATTATGATTAAAGAATGTAGACTGTGATGACTTCACCGCTAATTAAGAACAAGTAAAATCTAAAGTAACTCAACGATGTTTGATGGAACTGTTTGTCATTGATAAAAGTGTGAGCGATAAAACGGATGAGTAGTTTTATTTTACCATCATAATTGTTACAGAGGATGAATAAAATTTAAAATGCTAGACGATATAACAGAGCCTTCCCTGTAAACAAACACCCTCTTACGAACCCTCCGATTAACAGCTCAAAAAGAGGATAATTACAACTCCCATATAACATCTGTCAAAAATCTCCATTTGAGCAGTTGATCGGAGGCCTAGTAAGAGGGTTTTTGACTGTTTGCTTGCATGGTTGAGACAGGTAGCTTTAGGTAAATGGACATTAGTCATGTAAAGAGAAATTTTTTGCTTTGCAGTACGCAGGAATTGACGGAATACTCCATATATTGACAGAAGCAGAATTGTCATATTCACATTCCGGAACCTCTGCTTAACCTAAGAGATCGGTATAACTTAGTAAGAATGGTTCGAATGTTAATCCTACAGTTCTGTAGGGGCGTTTGACAATTTAATTTAGCTCAACGGAGACGTCGTCTGAATTGAAGCAGTAAAAATGACGATAACATTCGTCGTTTATGAGCAGCATACACTGTAAGTATCCCGAGTTGCCGATCTGGAGAACTCTCGAAATACTACATAAAGGTGAAAGATGTGATTCGGTTCCAGAGGTAGAAATTTAGCCAAGCGAGCATTGATTTTCTTGATTTGATGTTTAAGCAATGGTATATCGAAGACGGTTCTCAGATTGGTGTACATCCAATAGACTTGAAAATACTGGTCTACTCACAAAGCTGCTCACATATTCGATGATAAATCGTATTAAATTTTTAAAGTCCTGGCAATGGCAATGGCATGTTGGTTCATCAAGCTTTGGCAATAGGAATTTCATTGCCTGCTTCTACGTGACGCTTTCAAAAACAGGAAGTACTCCGAATTTCTCAAAGAAAGTCCAAATTTTTTGTAGAATATCAGCTTCTTATCACATCCAGTCGGAGTTAAATAAGGAACAACTACTAGGAAAGATTCTTAAGCTATCTCTATTCTAATACATTTCTTCCTTTATTTCTTAAACTATTCCGGTGTATTTATGCTAAAGAAGTATATTTGAAATATATAAAATGAAAGAATTTGCAAAGGGAACCTTCAAAAACAACACACAGAACAGGGAATGATTCAACAATGCAATGAATACATAAGATATCAAAAATACAAAAAATAAATACAAAAATGAAAAAAAGATCTTTCCCATTAAAACCGAATGGCAGAGGATCAGAGACGTTTAATAACATTATTTAGAAAATATTTATTTACTATCATAAAGGTTGTAATAAGCTGTTTTTTTCTTTTGTTTTTCAATTTGAAATTTGTTCTTTTTGTGTTCGTAAAATAAAGGAGTTCATATAGTTCTGTTAAAGACGGTGGTGTAATATTCAACAATTGCCAACTTCAACCTGCTTTAGACTTGCCTTTCTTGACACCTTGCCTTTCCATTTTATGTTTCTTGAACGTATTCACAAACTATTTCGTACAACTAAACCAAACGCTTGCACAACATACACAATTACTTGTAAAAAAAATTTGTGCAAATTCTTAATGTATTAAGATTCTACATTTCAAGTTTATTTCTACTCTATCTAACCGAAAATTGTGCAAATTCTTAATGTATTAAGATTCTACATTTCAAGTTTATTTCTACTCTATCTAACCGAAAATTGTGCAAATTCTTAATGTATTAAGATTCTACATTTCAAGTTTATTTCTACTCTATCTAACCGAAATAAAAATGCACACTTACCGGCGTTCCAATGTTTAAGCTTTCTTTCTCTTAAACCTCAAATGCTAGCAGAACACTTGCATGCCAGCCCGTTAGCGAACTGCACTTCTATTTGCGTCGAAAAATATAACCACAGTAAGCACAATATTGTGCTACAAAGCGAAACCACTGCTCCACACGTATAGTAAAATGCGTCGTAAGCTTCTTCCGAGTCAAGGCAGCCAAGCTGCCAAAAATCGAGGTGGAGAGCTGTAGAATTCGTTGCTCTCTGCTTGCATCGAATCGCTTGCCTCGTTTCACGAACGCACCGCACAATCAACCGAACAGAGGCAAAGGAAAAATGTCCACTGGCAGCGGGAAGTCTGCGAAGGATAAAGTGGGATGTGGATCCCACCCGGAAGTAAAAAGCTACCGGGCATCCTATGAGCACGTGTGTGTGTCTGTGCTTGTTGGTACCAGTATGCAAACACAAAACGTTGGAAACGCTTGCGGAATGCAGATATAAATTCGAGCGTTTCGGCATAAATTAAAAGCCTTTTAGTGTCCTCGATCCAGCGGGAAAATGGGGTTGGTGGAGTAGGAAGTGCTCCCACGTGCATGTTGTGCAGTGCTGGCCGCAGTAGTAAAATGCTGAAGGATATCCTTTTCCTACTCCCTCCGGCAGGGAGATGCTCAATATAGCTCTGATTTCAATTCATTTCCCAAAGCATTCATGTTAGAGGATGGTTGCGAGCGGGCGGACACGACATTAGAGATCCCAGGGTTACCCCAAAAAGGTATTTGAATTTGCACAGGCAAAATCCCATCGGAATAAATATACTCGCATGAAGGTACGGAGCCTTTGCCGTTGCATTCGGTAGCAACCGTAGAGCAGGGAGTGTTTGTGTGTTTGTGTGGCAGTGCATCTGCAAGGGGCACCCACAAAGCTTCCAAAAGCTGGCATCTTAGAGCATTGCGTTTTTCCAAGTTCCCGTGTGTGTGTGTGTATGTGTGGTAGATGATTTTTACCTTTCCAACTGGAAGAATCGCTTGAGCTCGGCGAGGGGGAGAAGCTTCCCTGCACCTGCCAAGATTTGCGCAGTCTTTTGGCCTGTGGAAAACGACAACCGAGAACTGATTAAATCTCAACAACACCGCAAAATGTTGCTAAATCAACAAGCGAAGTAAACCGGGAAGCCGTTCCAGCTCATGCTGGAATTAGAAGCCATGTGTTTGCGCCACACTCTCCACCGCCCGGATGGCAGATGGGGAAAATTTGGTATGAAACTGTGTACGTGTGCGTGTGGCTGTCTGATGCATATTTAATAAGCAGTAGCAGCTACCCGTCTTTGTGAGCAGGATTTTACGATTTAACTTTTCCACCGTGAGACACCAGTAATCTGATGCTTTATTGGCATATGCTTTTAAAAGTGAATTACTGCACCAGAGGGCTAAAGATTTCAATCTCAAACCATGCCCCGATGGGACACAGTGTTACCCAGTTATGTACGTTTCCTTGCGAGCATTCGAGCTGCAAACCGACTGCAGTTCAATACCTATGGCTACATTCCATAACTTACCGGCACGTTCATTGGCAAACCTCCCAGGGATGCTGATGGAATCTTTACGGGCGATTGAAGTAATTAAAATTATATCCTATTTTTCTTCCATAGCAATCGGGAACATATTTTATCGAGCATACTGAGCAGGATTTGAGGTGCCAATCTTTTCCAACAGGTTGGCCCCTCGTCCGCTGCCAATTATTTCTAGCTTACAAACAAACTACACCCAACGTCAAGACATGCCAGGACGTGAAGCCGCTTTGCTTCCATTCGGGTCCTCTTAAACCCTGTCCTCCCAAACGGTCTCCTACCAGTTCCGAGTAAATCTTCACCCGATAAGCCTTCCCCGAAGCCGATTGATCTGGGTCGGTGGCTTTCACAGTTGTGACGTTCGATTTGGTGACGATGTCTAACGATGGTTGCCGTACTTGAACTACAAGACTCTGGCCCCATTCTTGGACTGGTGCACGTGTGCCGATGTGCCGTTGCGTGGCATTAACGCACTGAATGATTTATTAATATCACATTTAAGGCCATCAATAAGGCATACGTACGCTCGATCCGTACCAGATTGGATTCGTTGATTCGGGATCGAAAATCTACCGAATGCCAACGTGAGTCTTTTCATCAATGTTGTGTGAGATGAACGGATGGACGGTATTTATTGGAGAATGTGTTGGCTTCTAACTTACGGTTCGATGATTAATACTCCGCACAAAGGAAATATGAGTACCATGCATCAATATCATCCTAGGATAAAAACAAATAAAAAATCTCAAATTTCTTAAACTAATATCCTCTTTTCTAAAGATCCAAAGGTCTCACTTCAATCCTTTGTTTAATTAAGACTTCGCTAATTTATAATTCAATAGAAACCCAATAGCTGTTGGAAAGCAAACGAAGAGTTTATTATGTCACAATCCACAATACAACAATTACAGTACTATCGATTGCAAATTTGCTAATATTTGCTCAGCTTTGATTTTTATTCCCGTGTTTGTTTGACAAATCGTTTTACAATCGTTACAACACATCGTTTTACAATTCATTTTCATGTTTTATAATATTTTTTAAATGTAATAGTTGGGTGTAGTTTGTTTGTAAGCAGCTTTAAACAAAGTTTATACTCTCTCATAATCAGTTCATTTGCTCTTTGATTAGTGCATTAAGCTATTTCTTATTTAATTTCGAAAATTAGGATTACTTTGTTTAGCTTCGACTTTTAATTTTTATATTAATGTATTTGTTTTATTAACTCTTGTTAAATCTCTGGAGGATCTTTTTTATATCTCATTTTACGTATACGTTCACATTCGTTAATATTATAAATTTCTCGAATTTGTTTAAACCATTTTGTTGATAACATGATATCCATTCATTAGCTAATTAAGCCAGAATGCACAATGTTCCCTTTATTCATAGTTTTTTTTTATATTGTTATTTATCTACCTATTTCAAAGCTATAAACTGTGATGTCTAGCAGAGCTCTATACTTTTGAAAATATCTTTATTCTGCAGAACAGTATGACGTCTAATTTTATTGTTCAGGTTGTTTGAAGTTGTTAAATCACTGCATTTGACAATCTGTTTTCAAGAACACCAATTTGATTTCTTCAGAATCTTTGTGATTCCTGAGAGTCCCATGAACTTCAAATGAAGCAACGATCTAACATGCAATAATGTGAAATTGCGCTGAAAAAAGCAAATGAAAACCTGTTTCGCTATGTGCAAGATACATTCTAACTATCCTCCCAGGAACATCAATTAAAGTTACAAAACGAAGGCACAGAAAGCACACCACTTAATTTGTTACAATAATTTTAATCCCAAACTTTATCCACTTCTTTAGGGCTGGCGTGCTCCGGTCGCTCAACTTCAACACCGTCCAGCGGATGGAAAAAATCGCATTTTGTGCAATCGAAACAAGAAAAAAAACCAAAACACACACACACTGCGTCTGAGTCGACTGCATACGCGCCCGAGAGCGCATAAATTTCTTTCCACTTATCCACGAACAATAGGTTTATGTCGCGATGTCTTTTCATTACGTTTCTATCTTTTTTTGCTTTAATTCTTTGCTACGATTCTCTTGTTTCTTGTACGCTGCTGCCCACTACTACTGCTGCTGCTGCATGTGTCTCGTTGGCAAATATGAATGAATGAATAAATGAAGTCTGAAGACGCGCGTCGCCTAGTCGAAATGGACGGAACAAAAGGAGACCTTTGGGAAGTTCAGGAAATGGATGCAAAAAAAGGGAAGAACGAAAGATAAAAAAAAACACACACACACATATATAACCTCCTGTTCTGTCTGGCTCAGCGCTGATCCTGGAATAGCCGGAACAGGTGGCAAGGGACGAGCATTTTATTTAAAAGAACCAAGGAAATGTTGAAACGTTAACAACGGGACGAGAGAGCTTTGCAAAAAGCTACGATTTATTATGCGATTTCCTCTTCCCCCTTATCCAATCCTCACCCCCGCTTCCACTGCCCGTCAAACTGTGCATGACGTGCTGGCTCCTTCGTTACACCACTTCGTTTTCATCTGTCAAGTTCACCTGAGCCGAGAACGGGCGACGCGCGCGTTTGTTGACAATGGACTACACGGTGCAGGGAGTGGGCAGATGAATTCAAAGGATATTCGGGGAGGTGGAAATAAAAAACACACACAAACAAACCCAACGAGAAACGTTTTATTTTGCATCGAATCGTAAAAGGAATGGATGAAAGCCACGTCAAGATGTCACAGGTGCCTATGCGTGTTGTTGTTGTGTGTATGTGTTTGTGCGAGTGTGTGTCTTTGAACACCGCACACCGAAGATCTCCAAAGAAAACGTGCATCAAACAATAGGAGAGCAACGGAAAAGCAAAACATTCTACCCCCAGGACGCGAGCTTCGTTCGTCCCGAGATTTCCCGCTGTTGTCTCTATTCCACGATGCATATGGACGTGCCACGGACGCAGATTTAAAGAAAATTAATGCAAATACACATCTTTCCAGCCGCAGCCTGGTGGATGGCTTAAGGGATTGGCAATGCTACAGTGCGAAGGAGAGTGATCGTAAAGTGAAAGTACCACCGCGACCGGGTACGTGACTGTGAGTGTGTGATGGGAGGTGGTCGGCAAATATGGCAAGGACGGACGACAATGAGTCGGAAGCCGAATGCAAAAGGAAAAACCTGAGGATGAGTAAAAGCAACAACAAAAAAGTACGAGACGCGTTATTCGTTTCGATTGGTACTTCCCCGAAGCCACCAGAACGCAAGACCAGGACATGAAAGCGAAACAGAGTGAAGCTTTCTTTTTTTGATGCCTCCTTTTTACGGACAGTACTTTTCCCATACACACACACACACACACAGGGACACCCGATTCGCTTTTGACGAATATTTCTTCTGTTTGAATATTTAAACATAATATTTGTTTTGCCAAATGGGTTTTCCATCCATCGGCAAAATTCCGAGTGCTGCTCCGTTGGCCTCCTGCTCTCTCTCTCTTTCTCTCTCTTTCTCTCTCTTGTTCTTGCTCTCGCTCTGTTGCACCCCATTTTCACTCCACTGTTTCAAGATCCTCCATATAAAAGATCCATTTGGCAGCCATTATTGCCATCCCGGCCACCTCTAAGCGAACCGGACCATCTCACAAGAAGCTTTTTTTCCATTGCTGGAAAAGCTTTCGCGTTCTTCTCGAAACTCTCAACCTATCCGTCCTTCCTTACTCTTCCTCAGCTCGATTCGAGGGCTTCCGTTCTCTTACACGTAGGTTTTTCCAGCGTAGTTGGGCTATAATTGGGCTTATCTTCGATTTGAAGCTGTGACAGCAATAAACAAGACTTTAATCCGATCAAATAGGGATTTCCGATTTTCCTTCTTGTTCGCTTCTGCGCCAGTATTTCGGTGTTTGTTTTCCATACTTCATTCTTCTTATTATGCCGTGTGTTTCGGTGTTTTTTTTTCCCCGACGTCGATCCTTCCCACTCGCTCCCATCCGGAATATTTCAAACCGGATTAGAGACAACGCGCCCGGACGCGTTGCTTAGGTTCCGATGATTCCCGGATTTTATGTCTCGTTTCCTCCGCTTTCCGCGACTTGTGCTTGTGTCCTCGCTTCGTACCATTTTTGCACACGCTTTCAACTGTCCGCGATGGAAGAGGGGGAGAAAACTCACCCTTAAAGGTCATTTGCCTGTTTGCATACGATCGCATTTTTATGCGCTTAGAAGCACTAAAGCCACCACCGGCCCAGTCCAGCGTGTGCCTCCCGGACAGGAAAATTGAGCCCGAAATAGGATAAGGTAGCGATTTTCGTTCGAAATGGTAAATTGATAATTAAAGGCTTTTGTGGGTTATCCTTTGCGAGTGGAAAGGGAACGCCAGGTACAAGCGTCCCCTCATACCAGCGTCTTTCCATACCACACTAACCGCAAAGGTGATTCTTTTTTTTTTCGCTTGTGCGTGTTTTGCATTGCTTCTAAGCTCCTAAGGTTACGGTAAGCCTAACCGAAATGGATTTGGATAAGCGGGCATTTGGGTTTGAGTACGCTTTCGGGGTTTTTCTTTTTATTTTTCGCGCTGCGTTCCCCGCACGTCTCGACAGACGTCCGTGATCCGTATGCAAATGAGCCGATAAGTGCAGGCAAAGACCCGAAATTATTTGCATTCCATTCCATACTTCCGTTGTCGCACCGCTTTCATCGATTGTAGAGAGCCAATCGCCAATAGACGCGACGGTGCGGTGAGGTGCGAGATGTTTTGATAATATTTGTATTTTATTTAAGCGCAACAGCACAATTCACGGTTCCATGGATTTGGCGGGTGCCGTGTTTTGAGCCTCAATCCCACTGTTGGACATTGTTTAATCCTCCCTCATCCTTAGAGGGACAGAATAAGTGTGCCAATTCTACGATGTAGCTGTTTGGGAGGTAGATCAACAACTACAGATTAGGCAATGTATTTAAATGGTGCTTTCGTATTTCGATTGTTTGGATGGTTTTGTGTGTCTAATGGGTATTTACGTGGGAGGAAACACTGTTATAGGCTACCGGAATTTTATTTATATTTTATTTTACTTAATCCTTGGTCTGATTCTTCTTGATCTACTCAGATGCGAGTACTTGGCCTAAAAATGCATTCCTCTACCCATGCCCCCCCCCAATAAAAATGAAAGTCATAAAAGATAAGATATTAATTTAACAAAACTAAACAATATACTCAATTAAAACAACAATCACCAATATCATACTACTCTCAATAGCCAAGCTGCAAATGAACAAGAAGGTTAACGAATGCGTTAGGTTTGTTATAAAATAAGATATCAGGACCCATCAACGCAATCACTCGATCACAGTTTTTGTCTATCACGCCTACCTCTACTTCTGTCCATGTGGAGGGTCTAAAATGACTTTTATGAGCTGGATCGTCCGGTGCCATTCTCATGACATTTTCAGCCAATCCGAACCGATACTGAGGTCACTGTATAGCTCGCAGGAGAGCTTCCATTTGCCTGCCACACGCACGGGGCTAAAATTCCTTCTGAGCATCTTAGTGTCGAACGCGGCTAAGAAGGTTTAGTCGATTTTGGATAGAACCTATACCTCAGAGCTGTATGTGAATGCTGGACCTGTTAAAGTGTTAGACAGTCCCTGCTTTGTCGTGACAGGTATTTTAAGTGAAAAAGTTTCCTCAGGCTGAAGTATGACCGTATGAATAGCTGCATCTCAACATCTATTGTGTTATCAGTGCTGACTTTTAACCTAAAAAACGAGAAGTTTTGACCGATTTCGAAGGGATGATCAGCTATTTCCACGTCATTTCTATGGCAATCATTGTTTTTTTGGATCTGGTCATAGTGAAGATCTGTCTCTTCGACGAATGGGTCAAGTAGATCTAGTAGTATAAGGGAAGTTTTATGAATCTTGTAGACGTTAACCAACACCGTAGTTGATGCACTTTAGCCATGCTCAGTTTTTGTATATTTAGTTGATGATGATGAATGATAGATGATGCAAATATAAATGTAAATTCTATAAGTGATATGATCATGAAATCAACAAAGAGTAAGAATTTGTTAAAACAAATTTTAAAACTTATATGAAATATAGCATACAACTGATGTTCTGAAGTTCCTGTAAAAAAACCAAAACCATTTTATTTAAATTCATATCAAGCAACTGAGGATTGATAAAAAATCAAATTAAATAAATCCTCATTTAATTAAATTGCATACTCATCGAGCGTTACTTGTTCAAAAAAATAATGAATTACAAGGAATTGGCATCAATTTGCTACTCAAATTAATTAAACATTGACATACGGCATACTGCTCACTTATTATTGCACTTTTGCATCGTGCCATCCTTCACACCAATATCAAATAAAAATCATCCACAAAGCACAAGCACCAGATTGTACGTTCGGCCAAACTTTCCCACGATACTGCATCATCATCGCTCACTTTCGAGCTGTAGCGCAAGTAGAGAAATTTGCATGCTGAGGCCACACGAAGAGATCCCTTCCATTTCCTTTCCAGGAAAAGATTTATGGCCATTCCTTGTACTCGTTTGATATTTGAGTGATTGCTAGTTGATACGAGAAAATAAAAAACCTATGCTAACCCCACCTGCATCACCGATTCTGTCCTTGGCAAGCAAAACCCACCAATCAGGTATGTGTGTGTGTTTATGTCGTCTAATGGACACCAGCTCCGCATGCTTTAATTGCGTCCCGTCCTTCGAGCGTTATGGCGCGCGGGCCAGATTGCTCCTGTAAAAGATGGTTCCTAGGCGTGTGTCAGCGAAACGATTTCCTAACGATGCACATACATTTCGATCAAAGCGTTTCGTTTCCTTCCCAAGCTGGGACGAACACACGCACAGCCTAGATTTTGAGAGAAAAAGAGTTTTCGACCAGGATAAGCCTGCCTGCACTGAAAGTGGTTGTCCCGATGCGTCTTTAGGTACTGCAGGTAGGACGAATAAAACAACCGATTCGTTCCATACAGCAGCATCATATCGGCAGCTAGCTGCAATCCTTTCGCAAGAACATGTTCTCTAAATCCAATCGAAACCTTTTCTCGTTCTGCTTCCCGATTTTCCGAAATCCTGTCTCGTCCCTCCGAACCAGCCATTGTGTTGAAGGGTAATAGAAATGATAAATGGACGACATTTCAGTGGCAACAAAAAACGTGTCTGATGGAATCAAAGGGAACCGTACAGTGTGGAACGCGAGCGATAGCCAGCTCAGCTTCCTTGTGCGGTCGCGGAACTCGTTACGCCGTGTGAGTGATATGAGATGCACGCATTTCTCTTCGATACTTCAATTGCGAAACCCTCCGTTTCCATTAGTAGTAGTGCATTTTCTTTGTCACCGAAGACGATCGATGGATGGCAGAAGGCACACGGGATCTTTCCTCGTGGAAAACTTGCGTGCTCGTATCCTGCGATCCAATTTCCAATCAGTCTCAGTTAATCTGGCAAAAAACACATCCACCCCCGGTATGGAAGTGTCCTGAGGTTTCCTTCTGGGACGAGGTAAAACAAGTGTGGCGTCTCGGCTAGGACTGCGAAGCACTAATTACGGGAAAAGCAATCGTAATCGAACGCAAATCACACGAAACGATTCCTCGCGTTCGCGGGCTGGTCTTCCCATTCCAGTCGGCAAAGCATCATAATCCTTCGTTTTTAATCGTGCCGCCCTGTAAACGGAAAGGCTGTATTTTTGATTGGGAAGGAAGCTTCCTCTCTCGGTGACGATATGGCTTACACGTAAATGCGAACCGCACTGAAGGATTTTAATGATTAGAAGTGAATAATTAAAATTCTTTGCGTATCCGCCCGCTTTGCCGTACACGCCATCCCGCGCGTCTCATTTTGGGTTGTTTTCGTTTTGTGGGTCTCTGCTTGATAAATGATTTTTCCTTTCCTGATGGGTGCGTTCGCATGGCCTTGACGTAGGGTTGATGAGTCTTGCAGATTCGAAAAAGTAGAAGGAAACACTGGAACGCTCGTGAATCACGCGGAAAACGGTACATTCTGAAAAGGGGGAAAATTTCGTTTTCGTTTGTTTTTTCGACTATGGTGCAAAATCAACTCAAAACGACGCGCAAGGATCCATTACGCGACGCGTTTGGTGGTACCGTAGCAAGAAAAGGTGAAATGTAATTTGAAATAAAGGTATCCATTGAAGTGGATAAGCTTGAGAGCTTATCTGTTTAAAATTAAAACAGAAAACTTTGTCATCCATGTTTTACCCAACCATCGGTTTATTATATACGGTGGAAATTTGCTTTTGATTTATTTCAATAATCGGTGCATGACGTTTGAACCTTTACCCTTAACCTCATTAAGGTATTAAGCAAAGGTTAGGGAACCTTTTTTTCAATGGTACTTAAACTGGAGGATTTATAAATTATTTCATTTGTTCAACATTCATTTTTTAATCATTATTATGACCATTAATTTACGTATTTTGCGATAATTAATCATAATTTCTTATAGTTTCGCAATATCAACAATCAATTTTCCATATCAAATATTCAGAGCTAGACTCAAATTGTGGAAGTTTTATAATACACTTACACTCTCCTTTTATAATAAATGTTAAGCTTCACTCCAGTGAAACATACTTATTTCACCTTGCGGGCCTATTTGTAAGCAAAACACCATTCACGGGACATTGTAAAACTAAATATAGTGTAATTACTTGCCAAGGTTTTTCAGTATAGAATTTTCCATCTTTCATGTTTTGTAAATGAAACTGTATGCGAGATTCTGATTGGTTATCTCAGTTTAGCTTGTTTATATCTTTTAAAGGGCTTTTGTTAAGCCCGTGCTCTTTTCCAAATAGCTACAATATACTGATAACTAAATTTAAAATTAGTCGAGCTATCAACGAGATTCTACTCAATTTTTGAGCTACGGATGGAAATTGTTTAGAGTCAAACGGTGGTCCAATTTCAATTCAATTTGTGGCCTTAAATGCTTCCAAATTTATAATTCAAATATATTTTTTCAATAAACGTTACGGTTTTTTGATCCAGTTGTCAATTAGTGTAATTAACTGTGAAGTTGTTTCCTCAACACGTAAATGAAATCATTCTTTAATCATTCATCATTTATAGCTACACTTTTTCAAACGTCACTTCTGCTTGTTTTAGGATTTTGTTGACTTGATAACTAATTTACAGTAACGCACGGACGTTTCTATTTGAAAAGTTAGCAGGATTTTATAATTTTTTCAAAGCTCTAGTAGAAAATATGATGATCCCGGTGATTAAAATCATTAACTTTCATATCATGAAATTACATCGGTAGTTTGGCCTTTTACTTGGAAGTAATTAACACGGACAAATATGAAAGAATTTACACATCCTAACATTCAGTGGCTTCCGTGAAAACTTTAATAGCATCTCCCATCTTATAGGACGCGTTATTTGCTTCTGGGCATAGCATCGTTATTTAATCTAATTAAAATTGCTCATTGTTTTAATTTTAGTCCTCAACAGTTTTAGTCCTCGTAACGTTAAAAGAGCACGAAAATTTTAAACTCCCTGTTATGTCTAGTTATGTCTAGTATGTTTTACTAGAAGATACATAATGAACAAAACATATGATAGTTTAAAAGCTCTTTCGAAATCGTTCGATAGCATTATTCATTCTCTTTTATACTCGATTATTGCTACTCATTTTGGATCTTGTACCAACTCTTTGTTTTTGTGCTATCCTTAGTACATGCTCTACCCAGAAGCCTACATAACCATGAGCAATATGGGGCAAACGTACCAAAGATGGGCATTCATTTTGTAGCGTAAAATAGCTCTTGCGACAAATATAGCTGTGAACCGTTCGGAGTTTGATTTGCGACTGACTTAAATTTTTATTCTTAACACTAATACATTTACAATATTAGTAAGCTTACATCTACGCTCTTATTCTAATGTTATAGTTCATAGTTCAATACTTAACATGCCGCCCCCCGTGGAAAGGTTACTTTCTACCAGTAATTCGATATTCATTTCTAATCAGCCTATCTCTGTCTAAGGTTGAACTGGCAAAATACAAATTTTTGAAATCGCTCGGCGATAAACCCCCTCTTTTGTGCGAACCTCAACAACGCGTATGTTTCCGTCTTTGCCTTTGAATGTTTGTACCACTCTTCCCATAGCCCATTTTAAAGGTGGCAAGTTATCTTCTTTTAACAGAACCATTGTACCAACCATTATATTGTCCCGCTGTTTCGTCCACTTCGTCCGCGGTTGCAATCCCGACAAGTAGTCCGATGTCCAACGTTTCCAGATTCGACGCAAGAATTCCTGAATTTTCTGGAAGCGATCAAGCCGATTTACGTTTAAATCTTCGTATGAAGGTTCGGGAATTGACACCAAGGTTCGATGGACGAGAAAATGTCCAGGCGTCAAGACTTCTAAGTCCTCCGGATCTGACGTTAGTTGAGTTAGCGGTCGTGAGTTTAAGCAGGCTTCGATTTGAATCAGCAACGTTTCGAGATCGTCCTTCAACAGTACTTCTGCACCGATGGTGGATTTCAGATGGTTCTTTAAGCTTTTAATCGCTGCTTCCCATAAACCGCCAAAGTTCGGAGAGCGTGGCGGGATAAACTTAAACTCGATTCCTTCTGAATGGCAATGGGACGATATGGTATGTTCAGCTTGTTGAGTTCGAAATAGCTCGTACAACTCCTTCAGTGCGCGTTCAGCTCCTCTAAAGTTTTTTGCGTTGTCGCATTCGATTCTTGTTGGTTTACCGCGTCTTGCCACGAATCGTTTAAGAGCGGCTATGAACGAGTTGGTGGACAAATCAGCGACGAGTTCCACATGTACTGCCTTTGTGACAAGGCATATAAACACGGCCACAAAACATTTAACCGGAACACCTTTCCGTGGCGCAAGACGATACCAAAAAGGTCCACAGAGGTCCACTCCAGTATTTAAGAATGGGTAGGTCGGAGTTACTCTTTCTGGTGGCAAATCACCCATTAGCTGCTCTACACATGTTGGCTTTCTTCTAAAACATTTTACGCATTCGTGTAACGTTCTTCGAGCAAGGTTGCGTACGCGTAATGGCCAGAATCGTTCCCGAATCATAGAGATAAGCAATTGTGGTCCGGCATGCAAAAATTGACGATGATAAGACTGCATAATCATGATGGTAAGAGGATGTTTTGGATCGAGTATTATCGGATGTTTCCGATTTTCGGTGACCGGAGCGTGTCGTAGCCTGCCACCAATGCGCAAAATTCCATTCAATATAATCGGAGCCAGAGCCTTTAGCTTAGAATTTGGTTTGACTTCTCCATCCCTTTGTAACGACGTTATTTCTTCCGCGAAAGTTTCTGCTTGCGCTAATCGTATAAGAGTCTCTGTTGCTTGGCGCAGTTCTAAAATCGAGAGAACTCCTTTTCG
>KZ062203.1:168935-180937 GCA_002091835.1 Anopheles maculatus
ACCACGCGACGTGGAACTGCTATTTCCGCAACATATACCATCTCTTGCTTCAGGTTTAGCCATCGTTGGCTCATCTCGTCGTCCAAGGGCTCATCCCAATCCACCTCTTTCTGCCATAATTCTTGTAAGTAGCATTTGGCCAAGACAATTACCGGTCCGATCAATCCCAAAGGATCGAATAAGCGAGCAGCATCTGATACCGCACTTCGTTTACAAACTGTTCCTTCTACAGTCCAGTGTGGTACGTCAAAACCCAGTTGGTCTTTACTAGGGTTCCATTTTAACCCAAGCGCTTTAATGGATTTAGTTGGGTCCAGTAACAATTCCTCTCCCATTTCGCACAGTTCGTTTGGAAGCGTGTTCAATAACTGCCTAGAGTTAGATGCCCATTTGCGTAATTTGAAGCCAGCTGATTCGAGTAAGTCCGTAATTTGCGCACATAGCAACTCTCCTTGTTCAATCGTTTCCGCTCCGCTTATCATATCATCCATGTAAAAATCAGATGCCAAAATCTGTGAAGCTATGGGATGTGAGTGTTTGGCCTCATTTGCAAGAGTTTGTAACGTCTTTGTGGCTAAGTATGGCGCCGATGCTGTGCCATATGTAACGGTTTTTAGTTCAAATGCTTTAATTCCGCCTTGTTCTTCGTCTTCCCAAAGGATTCGTTGCAAAGGACGGTCTGATTCTGCTATCCATATTTGACGATACATCTTCTCTATATCTGCTGTCACAGCATATCTAGGTATTCGAAACCGCATGATAAGACTAACGAGATCGTCTTGTATGACCGGACCAACTAACAGCGCGTCGTTCAGAGAGACACCAGATTCTGTGGCACAAGATGCGTCAAAGACTACTCGAAGTTTTGTAGTGAGGCTTTCGGGACGGACAATACAATGGTGTGGCAAGTAGTAGGCGAACGATTCATCAATGGGGTTGGGAGTGATTTCTTGCATATGCCCTAACTCTAAATACTCGTCCAAAAATTCCTTATATTGACGTTTCAATTCAGGATTTGCTCTTAACCGGCGGCTCAACGATTGCAGGCGACGTTTCGCTATGTTGTATGAGGCTCCTAATACTTTGATTTTTGCTGAATCTTTTGGTAACGTTACTATGAATCTACCATCCTGCCCTCTAGTAGTGGTACGCTCAAAGTTTTCTTCACATTCATTTTCCACGGGCGATAAAATACTTGAGGTTTGGCATTGTTCGATTTCCCAGAATTTGGTTAACTGCTCATCTAATGACCGTTCGTTGCAAGCTAAGTTAACTATCCTCCTCCTTTGTTCTAATTGTTCTACCGTGGCCTTTCCCGAAACTATCCAACCGAATTGCGTGTTTTGAAGCAACATGTTTTCCCTCTCCGACTTAAGTCTAATCACACCGTCTAACAGAATATCATTGTACAGTTCTCTGCCGAGCAGCATATCGATGTTTCCAACCTCAGCCCAGGTTGGATCAGCCAGACAGATGTCGTTAGGTAGTTCAGTGTGACCAACTTTAGCCGGGGGAAGATTCCACATAATCTCAGGAAGGATGTGCAACCTTAAACGAAAGTCAACATTAGTGCATTTGGCATTCACGACTAAGCTTACGGAAAACAAAGAAGTTTGACAGCCTTTTCCAACTCCTCCGATGGGTAGATGATCCCGTCGCTTTGGTGCTTGCAGTCTCTGCACTAATCTTTCCGTAACCAGGTTGACCTGCGCTCCTCCATCAAGCACGGCTCGGGCTATCGTCGTGTTCCCATTTGACGCCTTCACTGTCACCAATACTGTTGGCAGCAATACGGAGGTGGCTGGTACATAGACGTGCTGAACGTCAGTCGGCGCCAACATGACTGCGTTGGCTGGTCTTTCACTAACAACTGAGGTACTAGTGGAGCCCACACTAGCTGCAGCTCCGGAAGTGGTTCCACTAACGGCTGGATACTGTTCATTTGTGGACCTGTGAAGCATTGTGTGATGCTTCATTCTACACACACGGCAAACACTCGATAAACAATCTCTCACTTGGTGTTCAGGCGCTAAACAATTTAGGCACAATTTTTTGTCTTTCACCATCTCATATCGCTGTTGAACTGAGATGTTCCTGAACACATTACACTGGAAGGGGGTGAAGGGAGAGAGAGAGAGAGGAAGAGAGAGGGTGGTAATGGCATGGCAGAGGGGAAAATGAATGAAAGATCGCAGTGCAAAATAGTGACCAAATTTGGATGAACCTTTTTGTTTGTCTTTCCCTTCGTGCGTGGCAACGCTTGCAAAACCGATGAATGTTCCCTTAAGAACTTTACTAAATCGGGATATTCCGCCACTTCACCACTTCTATGAAACATTTCCCATTGTTTTAGGGTGTTTGCATCTAATTTGGCACAAAGCATATGCGCCAACAGAACGCTCCATCCTGCTGTAGGAACGCCAATTTTTTCCACCATTTTGATTGTTCGCTCAAAACCATCCAACAAAATGGTGATCTCCTCATACGCTTCTCGCTTTACCGAAGGAATAGCGAAAAGTTCGTCTAAATAACGCCGCACTAACACTTTTTTATTTTCATATCGAGTTTTTAATAGTTCCCACGCGACACTGTAATTAGCAGCTGTACTTTCCACCGATTCGATCACTTGAGCTGCTTCTTTTGATACCACACGCTTTAAATAGGTGAGTTTATCTACTTCCGATAAACTTTGATGCCCGTCGATCATACTCTTAAAAGCGTCCCGAAACACGGGCCAGGATTCTAATGTTCCATCAAATTTTGGTAACGGAATTTCGGGTAAGCGCACATTCGGGTTCGACACCTTTGGTGCGTGCGCTGCACTTAGCGTCGACGCACACAACGCAGCCTGGCGCCTTTTCAGCGTGAGAGAGAGCTCGAATCGACGCCGCTCGAACTCCTCGTACTGTCTCTCTTCTTCTTCCACCTGTTCTAGCACCATTGTTTTAAGGCACGTTGAATGTCTAGCTTCGAAAGCGGACGAAATAGATGCTAATTGTTCCAAGCACTCTTGAAAATAACTCGGATCCGTATTCTCACTTGCACTTATTGCGATTGCCAGCGATTCTAATCTACGCATCATATGCGCATGGTAACGTGCGAACATACTTGGCACGGATGTCGCTTCCTTTGGGCTCGATGCACCTTGCACTTCACTAAAAGTGATTTCGGGGTTCGACATTATTACCGAATATCACTACGAACACTATCTATTAACGGTTCAAGCTACCAGTAATCAGCTAAACGATCGGCTATCGATCCGGTTCGAAGGACCAATTTTTATGTAGCGTAAAATAGCTCTTGCGAAAAATATAGCTGTGAACCGTTCGGAGTTTGATTTGCGACTGACTTAAATTTTTATTCTTAACACTAATACATTTACAATATTAGTAAGCTTACATCTACGCTCTTATTCTAATGTTATAGTTCATAGTTCAATACTTAACACAGCCAATTGCTTCCTGAAACCATCACATATTTTGCAGCTTTATTTGAGAAATGAAAGCTATTTCTGAAGTTTTTAAGCTAACATTATTTTCCTCTTTGATTGGTTGGTACCTTCATTAACTCCTTCAAAATAAACCATTAAGTTAAAATATAAATAGCCAGTGTGTAACCAGTAGTAGGTAGCAAAGTTCATAAACACGTAACACTGAACATAATAATATATTCAAAGGGAAACCTCCGGAAATTTGATACTTGTAACATTCCGCAAACGTATGCTAATTCTGCAGTCAGATAAATATGTATGAGTACATGAATTCTTTTGAAACTTCCGCGCCAAATAACTCTTGCTTAATGGCAGGACTGCCAAATCATTGTATTCCAAACATCTTAATTTACCTTCGATAAGGAAGAAGGTTCATTTTATAGCTATCAGTAGCATTAATCCATATTCATGGCATATGTTGGGACATAAATAAAATCATCCTACGATATTTGTTACATGGCTATCTTCGACTATCTCATAATTTAAGGAAATGTTTACTCACTAGCCTTAATTCGCATAATCTAACAGTTTCATATTCCGCTTTTATTTACAGACAACTGACGGACAATCATATCCATAACATCGAGAAGGATGCCTTGCACGATCTAATATCGCTGGAAAGATTGTAAGTAACGATTGTGTGACTATTCCATCGCTGTCCATTTTTGCTTTCCTTCCGAACTGAACGCAACTAGAGTGCCAGAATACCTCGGCAATAACTTATCACCTCCAGCCACTAGATCCGGCATGACACAGTTGGTTGAACAACTCGTTTCATATACATATCGTCTAGTTCTTTTCGATACACCACCAAGCCTGTGCAACCGCCAACAGATTCGATTCATATTATCTGACACACGACGTCAAATCACCTGTCTGCCACGGGAATATTATCTGTCGCAGTCAATCAGTCAAGTTTATGTGATGGTTTGCACAATCTTGTGGTTTTGTTGAATTCGAAATGTGCCCGATTCACCCTCCTTGCGATGGAAATACTGTGACACTCATAGTTGGTTTTTTTTCCAATACTATACATATCATACATAAGGATTTTTTAATAAGAAAATGTTCGATAAGTAACGGAGAAACTCGTTTGTAAATTTTCTGCAAATGAAGAGCAAAAATATGATCCTTTTTTTTTAAACATTTAAACTACCATAATCTTTTTATAACAACGATCAGTTTGTCGGTTTCTGTTTTGTCTGGATTGTCGCCTACGTCGGTCACAGACAGTTTAGTATTAATTTATGCTCAATTCGCCGTAGCTGAATGACCATTATTTATAAGCGTTTCATGTCAAAAGTTACCGCGGGAACACATAAAATCGTTTAAATTATTAAAGCCACCTTGATGTGCAATCTTATAGCCATATCATCTGATTGAAAGTGGTTTCTTTGTATATATATATTTTTTTTCTAATCCTTATTCTATCGTTAATTTGCGTTCGTCGGCAATCGATTAATGAGACAGATATCATTGGACTTAGGACATATAGCACATAATAAGAAACGTTAAATATTTTCTATTGAACAATTTGTTTTCTAATTAGTATACATTAAAATGCATAAAAGTTATCGAAAGACATAAACACTAAACAACTAAAAACTAAAATAAGCATTAATTTGTTTGTTTTGAGCCGAAGTTTTAGATATAATCATAACAAAACAAATAAACCATAGGCAAGCCACTGCAGGAAGTCACGAATCATTCTCATCTCCTTTTGTGTCCGGGATATATAACTATGTTGGCAGTTTGTTGTGCACTCTGCACCCGTACTTCGTTGGTGGTCAACTTCCATAACCGAAAAGGCATTCGTTGACCGCAGTCGCTTAAATAACACCAAGTGGGTGAGCTAAAATACGGCAGAAGTTGGGGTTTTCGCGATTGGAAATCGATTTCCGTTAATTATCCATTGCTGCTCGTTATGTTCCTGTCTTACGATCGCTTTGACATAATTGATCACGCCTCCCTACCTTGACGGTGTCGGCAGGAAATCGTACCACTGCTTGGTCAAACAGATCCACAGTTCTCTCCCACCATCAGCCACTTCATTGGTTCCGAGGTTAAAGCAAGGATGGTAGAAGTACCAACCCAACCCAACCCTACTGCCAGTTCAGCATAGTCTACAAAACCAGAGGCATCAGCCACAGTAAACAGAGGGCGTATTCCTTGGAGCGACAATTCTTTAATTAAGTCTGGATGAGATCGAAATCGTGTGGCGCACATACATTTCATGTCACGGTTTTTACTCACATCTCACAAAAGCTTAACGACGTCCACTGCCCACACACACTCTCACTCGCTTTAACAAACCTCCTTTCGGAACACTTTCTTATTTCATTCGTTTTACAAAAGTTTGCGCTTACTCTTACTTTCTTTATTATTATCTTATGTTTGTTTCTTTTATTTTCAGACGGCTTAATAGCAATCGCTTAAAAACAATACCAGATAATTTTTTATCCAGTGCCGCTAATTTATTACGATTGTAAGTAGTAGTTTGTAGAGGATCGATTTCCGTTCGTACCGTATACGTTTTTTCTTCGTTGTGATTATGTGTTTATGTGTTGGCTGTCAACATTGTACCCATTACTCATTCCAGCAATATGCTACAATCATTAGAATGGAGGCTGGACTTTATTTCTAAAGCAGATCGATTCTAATTTGTTGTGGATGTTTTCGTTTTCTTTTTTTTTTGTGCTAAAACATATGGTTTATGATTTAGTTGCTTTTTAACGTTTGACGGTTGTGTGTGGTTTTTTTGTTCTTCCGTTTGCATGCATGTCATTATTCATTTCGTTCTTCAATTTTTAAACGTTTTGTCTCTATTTTGCCTCAGTTTTGCATGTATCAACAACTTCCTATTATCTGAAATTTTAGAGCTCATAATGATATAATTTTGTCATTTTTTTTGAGATCTCCTAAACGAAGTAATCGATTAACTATTCTTTATTACTATAATCGCATGATTGACGTTGTAATCGTCTATGCCATACAATTAAAGCTGTATGTTAATTAGCTCAGTAATCTCACGTCTCATTAGTGTCATTTAATTGATGTTTAAACGTTTACAATTGAATAATAATTGATTTAAACAAACATAATTATCATTTTTATCCATGTATTATCGGACTCTGAAGAATAAAAATGTACACACCACACGAAACCACTATATAAGTCGAAAATGTTAACTAGTCCTAGAGCCAACTGTTGTAGCTCCAGAATAATGCCAAACAGATCATTAAACATACCAAACCTTTGCTTTGCAGGGATCTGTCACACAATGCACTTACCGCCGTACAGAAGCGTGCGTTCAAGGGAGCGCCAGCGCTGCGCAGTCTTCAGTTGGACAACAATCAAATCACCTGCCTGGATGAAGGTTCCGTAAAGGGGCTGACCGAATTGGAAATACTGTAAGTATCGCATGGCCCGACAATCCCACCGGTCCTTCGAAAATGAAATTACTTCCGAACCTCACCAAAAACCTCACCCATTTTTTGCTTGTTTTCCGTTCCTTTGCCAGCACGCTCAATAATAACAACATCACCACGCTGCCGCGCGACATGTTTGCCGGAATGTCACGCCTACGGGCGCTGCGCCTTTCGGAAAACCCATTTGCGTGCGATTGCCATCTTTCCTGGTTGGCCCGGTATCTGAAGAATGCATCACGTCTGGCACCGTACACACGGTGCCATTCGCCCGGTCAGCTGAAGGGACAAAATGTAGCGGATCTGCACGAGCAGGAGTTCAAGTGTTCCGGTAAGTGAGGATGACCATACCGTACCCCCAACGTTAGCTGAGTTCTGCCAAATGTCTGAATAGAGGTGAAAGGTTTGCTGCCACATAATTGTTATTTGCTTCAAAACGAATGCACAAGAGACCGACTCATACGACCGTCGAGTGTCTACTGCAACACGCAACTGCTTTGTTTCTTCTGTCCCATTGTGTGGTTCAGGAACTCCACACTAGGAAGACCATTGGGAATAAAGTATTGCATAGGTTCGTCATTGGAAGCTAGCTACGGATTCACTGGATCACATTTCTACAATTATGTTCATCCAATTAAGCTCAAAGATAGAATGCGTTTACTCGTACCAATATAGAGTTTTAAAGGCACTGAATCTTCATAAGTAACTCGTATCGATTGGTTGCCAACATCTCTTACAATCCCTCTAATTTTCTACAGTTTGTGCTTGTACATGTCCAGTACAATGTTACGGTCGTTAAAGTATTATTAAGTGTTCCGTAGTACACGAACCATAAACTGCACGGCAAAGGAACAAAACTTCTCATGCAACTAAAATTGACGCATGTCTGTATGAAACGTTGCCACCATAAACTAATTTTTCTTTTCATCGTGCGACACACGCAAATGTGTTATGTGTCATTCTGGTTTCTTGCTTCTTTCGTGTCCGTTATAATTATGGCAGAGCATTGCACGGCCGGGTCCGCTGTACCCAAACACGTCCGCACACTTGGCGAAAAACCATATTAAACGTGATGGGACACTAATTTATTTTCCACAGCATTTTAATTAAATTTCTTACAATACTATGGTGTGCTAGAGTCCATTTTTTCTTCGGTTTTCTCTTTGAACTAAAATGCAAATTGTATTCAAAAATAATCTCATTCGTGGTAGCTCACGTGGCGGATAAAAATGGCAGCTTCCGGGCAGAGTAAAAATGAAAAACAAAAATCCTGTTGTAGATTTAAACCAATCAAATCCTCCACAAAATGGCTCCGATCCAATGGTCCTGTCGGCGGACTCTATCAGCCTGAACGCACGCTTTGTAATTGCATGCATTCGAAAGGAGGTCAAACAATGGATTTGGTTGAACGCTACTCAAATGTGCTCCATGAACAAATTTTACTGCAAATGGGTCCATCAATTTTCCACGTATACGTACGCTATGTCGTGCACTTCCCGTGCATTTCCTGCTGTAGGGTAACAAACTCATAAACCTCACGCTCATTCGCACCGTGGCATCTATCATCATCATCAACACCATCACCGAACGGTTGGTGACGTTGTAAGGACCGCGAAAACCAGAAGCAATCTGGACACCACACACCTGTACATACCCCAAGGTTTCACATGCACCCATGCACTAGGTCCACCTGCATGTCCATACTCTAAGGATTCCTAGCAACAACTGCATACGCGGCACTCATGAATATGTAAATGTTAATTTATGCCACCTCCGTGTGTTCATCATGGAAAAGGACTCACAATAAAGCGCGCTTCTGTGTGACCAAATTTCACACTTCGTGCAGTGTTAACGCATGAAAGGCTAGCCATCGTTTAGAAATGGACAGGATGCATACAACGCACTCACGTGTTTGGATCAATGAAATCAAATTACTGGAAAAATAATCGTCCAGCCGAATGGTCCCTGAATGTGCCATCGCAGTTTGCCAACATGTCTAGACTGCTTGCAATCAATTTTGTCTTGTACACTGTTCGATGTCCGTTTTTGCCATTTCCAACAACAATTGTGTGATGTGCTGATATTTATTGAACCTATCTTAACGATCATCGAAAAACACCATATAAAAATGTAATTACAGCACTTGGTAGAGCGTACATACCATACGATTGGCGTCACGTCATGTTTTTACTCTATGGTTAACTTCACTCAATAAACATACTTTAGCATTTTTTTAAAATCAACAGTAACGCTTTTTATGAATACTAGTAATCTGTGCAGTTTATGTATCCAAACATAATCAGTTCATATACTGTTAACGAAAACATTGTTCACTTTATGCAGCATTAAGCACGGAAAAAAATATTGATGAGGTTCCACTATCCGTGCATAAATAGGCTTTCGACGTTTAAACCATACAACCACTTGGCTTTCAAACATGACCACCGAATATTCTTGTAGGCTGTATAAAAATTTAATCCACTTTATAAATTAAATCAAATCTCACGCTCGTGTTAGCAACATTCCACTTCTGACACTCGGGATGAAATTTACTCTCCACAGGCTTAACGGAAAATGCCCCGATGGAGTGCGGTGGCCGTAGCCTCTGTCCACATCCTTGCCGCTGTGCCGACGGAATAGTGGACTGTCGTGAGAAAAGTCTTACCACCGTACCATCCACGCTGCCGGAGGACACCACCGAGCTGTAAGTGTTTTGTGCCGTGCCGGCGAAACCGTCGTCCAGAGAGATGGGCCTGCAGGGGACATTAATATGTAATCTAAATATTTTTACAGCCGGCTCGAGCAGAACTACATCACCGAAATTCCACCGAAAGCGTTCGCTAACCACCGGCGCCTTAAGCGGATAGACTTGTCAAATAACAATATTTCGCGAGTCGCCTACGATGCCTTCAGTGGACTGAAGTCCTTAACGTCGCTGTAAGTAGTACTGTAGGGTGGAGAGAGAGAGAGAAAAAAAAAAAGAACACGGAATCCGGAAAGCCCGGTTCCTCTTTGTAGCGTGGGTAGCGCAAAACGAGGCGAGGTATGAAATATTTAACGCAACCCCGCAATCTAAGGGAAAGGCAAAAGGACGTAAAATTCTTATCATAAGCAAACAGAAGAGCAACCGCTCCATCCTGCTGCTACATAGCGTCTAGTAAAAGCTCAACTCTCAAGTTACTTTCCAGTTCTTTTGCCAACGTGTCTAGACTACTTGCAATCAATTTTGTCTCGTACACTGTTCGATGTCCTTTTTTGCCATTTCCAACAACAATTATGTGATGTGCTGATATTTATTGAACCTATCTTAACGATCATCGAAAAACACCATATAAAAATGTAATTACAGCACATGGTAGAGTGTACATACCATACGATTGGCGTCACGTCATGTTTTTACTCTATGGTTAACTTCACTCAATAAACATACTTTAGCATTTTTTTATAATCAACAGTAACGCTTTTTATGAATACTAGTAATCTGTGCAGTTTATGTATCCAAACATAATCAGTTCATGTACTGTTAACGAAAACATTATTCACTTTATGCAGCATTAAGCACGGAAAAAAAATATTGACGAGGTTCCACTATCCGTGCATAAATAGGCTTTCAACGTTTAAACCGCACAACCACTTGGCTTTCAAACATGGCCACCGAATATTCTTGTAGGCTGTATAAAAATTTAATCCACTTTATAAATTAAATCAAATCTCACGCTCGTGTTAGCAACATTCCACTTCTGACACTCGGGATACAATTTACTCTCCGCAGGCTTAACGGAAAATGCCCCGATGGAGTGCGGTGGCCGTAGCCTCTGTCCACATCCTTGCCGCTGTGCCGACGGAATAGTGGACTGTCGTGAGAAAAGTCTTACCACCGTACCATCCACGCTGCCGGAGGACACCACCGAGCTGTAAGTGTTTTGTGCCGTGCCGGCGAAACCGTCGTCCAGAGAGATGGGCCTGCAGGGGACATTAATATGTAATCTAAATATTTTTACAGCCGGCTCGAGCAGAACTACATCACCGAAATTCCACCGAAAGCGTTCGCTAACCACCGGCGCCTTAAGCGGATAGACTTGTCAAATAACAATATTTCGCGAGTCGCCTACGATGCCTTCAGTGGACTGAAGTCCTTAACGTCGCTGTAAGTAGTACTGTAGGGTGGAGAGAGAGAGAGAAAAAAAAAAAGAACACGGAATCCGGAAAGCCCGGTTCCTCTTTGTAGCGTGGGTAGCGCAAAACGAGGCGAGGTATGAAATATTTAACGCAACCCCGCAATCTAAGGGAAAGGCAAAAGGACGTAAAATTCTTATCATAAGCAAACAGAAGAGCAACCGCTCCATCCTGCTGCTACATAGCGTCTAGTAAAAGCTCAACTCTCAAGTTACTTTCCAGTTCTAAGGATAGCCCGTTTTCTTTCACTCATTCACTGAAACCTTTTTTTTCCTCTTTTCGTTGTGGTTCTGCTTTTCTGCAGTGTTCTTTATGGTAATAAAATTAAGGATTTACCGGCGAGCGTTTTCAAAGGTTTAACCTCACTCCAGCTGCTACTGCTGAACGCAAACGAAATCAGTTGCGTGCGAAGAGACGCTTTCAAGGATCTGCATAATCTTAGCCTTTTGTCACTGTACGATAACAACATTCAGTCACTGGCCAACGGAACGTTCGACTCGTTGAGAAGCATCCAAACGCTGTAAGTATATCACGCAATAACCGACCACTGTCATCGTAATTCGCGCGTCGCGGATATCGTTTCACTGATTCGGTTCCATTTTGTGGTGGTTTCCTTTCTTTGCAGACATTTGGCACGCAATCCTTTCATTTGCGATTGCAATCTACGCTGGTTGGGCGATTATCTGAACGACAATCCCATCGAAACCAGTGGTGCCCGATGCGATGCGCCGAAGCGTATGCAACGCCGCCGGATTGACACGCTGAAGGATGAAAAGTTCAAATGTAAGCTTTGCTCGCCGCGGTTCGCTTTTGATTTAGATTTTTGTGACTGCGTTACTTTGTTTGTTTTCTGATAGGCACCGATGACTACAGCAAGATCAAATATTCCGGCGAATGTCGCATGGATCAGG
>KZ062203.1:183762-195305 GCA_002091835.1 Anopheles maculatus
AATAGTAATGGCAGTGCCGTCGACGGCAGCAACTCACCCGCGAGCGGGGCGGGCTCAAGCAACACTAACAGCAGTATTAAAAATATTACCAATAATAATATTTATAATAGTCATAATAATTACGGTAATAGTTATGATAGTTTTAATAGAAACGTCAATAATGTGATCGTTGATTCGCATCCACCGGACACGGGTGATGATGATTCGCGGGAGAACAATGCTGCCATCGGTGCGGCGGGAGCTGCCAATCGGTTAAATCCGGTGCCGACGGTAAGCTACCCGCGGATCACTACCCCAATGTCACGAAACAGTGCGGTCAACGTACAGCACGTTGCACCAACTAGCATCACCTCCATCATCCCTACCACGAGCAGCAGTAGCGGTAGCGGTCTGTTTGGCAAGCTGGATGGCACGTTAACGGCGACCGCATCCGGTACTTTCCAGCCATACGATCGGCAAGAGAACTCGCTGCTCATCAATCGCCCACTATCGGAAGTGTTGGGTATTCGCAAGAATCAGTACTTGGAGACGAACACGATCAAAATACCAAATGGCGAAACGTCTACGAACAAAATGCGTATCGGCACCAGTAACAACCTACTGTCCTCGCTGTTGCACAATCTGCAGCAGCAGCAGCAGCATGGAAGCCTACCGAACGGAACCGCTATCATCACCGACCACAACGAACAACGCCGTCGACCAGCAACGTCGGAAGACGATCAGCACCGGCGGGCCGGATACAGTGTGAACGGGTTCAGCCGGTCACGGTTCTACATCAATCGGCGAACAACGCCAGCCTTGCCGCCTCGCATCATCAAGGAGGAGGAAAGCGAGGAGGACACGTTCATCGGTGGCGACGGTGACGATACTTCCCTGCCGGAGGTGATCAATCTTGCAATTATACCCGCGTTCGAGCACGAGATCGATGAGAAGTACATCCGGCCACACCATGGCGATTGGCATCGGCGGCACCGGCATCAGTACAACGTGGCACCGGGCCAACCGGCCGTACACTGTGCGATGCAGGCGCTGGTCGCGTGTGCCGTGCTGGCGACCTTCTTCGGGATTGTCGGAACGTACTTTAAGTCGCGCGTCGTCGATCACATTCGCGTGCTGTACTGGTAGGATTTGTGCGGTATTCGATCGGTGCCGATGGAGTTCAACTATCAGAACTACTACTACCGACTGTATCGGAAGCTCGTGCAACGATAACCGATCCGCGTACGGTGTTGTAGCAACGTTCTTCCTTCGCCGTCGATCGAATACCACGCTAGTACTCTCTCGCGACGGTACAGCGTTATACTCAACTAAAGCAGCATGTTACTGCCAGGACCATACAATGATTTCTCAAATTGAGTTGGAACCGAATTTTCTCGGTGTGCTGGCTCTGGCGCATCTAGTTTCACACATTTTCCTGCAAATGAACCGTCAGCCCAGCGGGTGTTGAGTTTCCTAGTTTAACCGAACTATCGAAATGCGTCGCCAATAGCCGTAAACGAACCGCCATACTGCAACGTTTCCTACGAACTACTACGAGCTTAGGATTTGAAAGTACTGCTAGCAGACAAGATGCAGTGACTCGCGTGATCCACCGTGAGTATAAACCCCATCACCTCCGCCAAGTAGAGTATCGTTTGGTGTAATTTAAAAGTGTCTAACGTATGCCAAACGGATAACTGTCGCCATATCTGTCCCCCACTACTGCACTCTACTGATCAATCATGGGGAGAACTCTCTCAGCATCCAGCCGATCCTCAGAAATGTAGTTTGCTACAGTATACAGTGTGTCATCGTGTCGTCGTCAAAATGATGTATCATGTACGGTATCGGTGTTAACGCTAACGGGGAAGAGCAAACCCCAAGGAAGCAGACGCAGACCCATCACGGGTGCGCGTACGTAGAACAAGCACACCTTCATCGTCAGCTCGACAAGCTGTGTAATGTCGAGCAAGCAACGCCATAACTGTATCATATGTTTTGAGCTAGAGTATAAAATGCATTTTTGTAATGATCGTTAGTAGCGAATCTGTTCAACCATGTTCAACTGCAACGCAAGTCGCATAGATAACAAGCCTTTATCTAAAAGCGGGGCTTCGGTCCTTCGGTGGAGCCACAAAACGGGGGATAGATCGCATGTAAAAAGAATCGAAACAAACAAGTATCAATCAATGAACAGTGCAAAAAGCGTTCACCTTTTATATTTTTTGTTTTATTTCTGATCGTTAAGATCACACTAGGCTGACTAGTTAAGGACATGGATATTGGAACTATCCGTCAACTCTCCTCCCCTTCGTCGCAAGTCAAACCGAGCTATATATATATGGTGTAGAAGAAAGTGGTGTGGAGTACATAAGATGAACGAAAAACAAACAGAAAACAAAACAAATGGGTAGTCGCGCAATCAAAACCAACTTTTTTCTAAAAATGGTACGATAAATATGTTTTCTTCTACGCCAAATAATTACCTAAACAAAACACACCAACAGAGGGGCCGATTGGGGGAGGAGCCTAAAGCAAAGAATGGAGGGAAAACATGGCTACCAAACTGCAGTTGGTTGCCGCAGTTTTGCTTGGATCGATACGTGGTTGCAACCCGTTACACATAGTTGAGGTACCATAAGTTTAGCTGTAGAAGGTGCGGGATAACACTGTTGAGAAGGTTTTCCTCTCATTCAAATCACTCCGCTATAATGATGTATAATGCAAAGAGCTGCTTAGCATAATGTCGTCCGAGGCGGATCCGGCTAGGAAACGATACTACGGGAACGGGAAGTTAAAAATGCCTTTTTAGTATGGAAAACAAAGCGTAAAGAAAAATGAAAACGTCTACTGCGCACCACGGCCGATCGGATCCAGATGTGGTGCAGGGAGTGCAATGAAAAGATACAGTACACAGATACGGATCAAACAAAAGAAACAAAGAAACATTTTACAACTCTGCTGGCAACAAGCAAAACAAACACACACACACAAAGTATAGCACGAAATCTGCTGAAACTAACTGATAACGAAAAGATAAACTAACATTTTTTTCTAAACAAAACTTAATCCGGACCGGCCAATATATTTCAATCTAAATAGAATAGAACGCAACGCAGGACAAACGCGTGTGTACGCGTGCAGGCGCGATAAAAGGGGTGCAAACCAAACCAAACAGTTTAACGATAGTGTTTTGCTCTTCTTTCGAGGTTTGCGGGCACGACAAAATAGGATCAGGAGCACCTCTAAGACAAACAATGAAAGCAGATTCGTAGCTAAAAACATGATCGACCTGTTGATTAATTTTTGTGCAGAGATTATTTATTGCATTGATACGTCGATTCTTCGGTGTACGTTCGTGTTTGCTATTGCTTTTTTGTATGTTTTCTTTAAACCGTTACCGGGTAGAGAACATATTTCCTTTTTTCTATCCCCATCTGTGGCACTAAGATTTACCGGCACTAAGTTTAACATTATCAATTTTGTATGAAGTCAGTCCGTTGAAGCTCGACGTTCTTTTACATGTGCAACAAGAACAGGATGATGCTTTAAACCACCCACCCAGGCAGGCAGGCAGGCAACGGCACTACAGGCACCCTTTTTGTAGAATTATTGTCAACGTAAGACGTATAATCTCTATCTATCCTGTGTGTACTCAAATGTGTATTCTCTCTCCGTATCTCTCCCTAGTGCCCATCGGTATTATCACACCATTCGTTCATCAAGCTTTTATTCTCTTCCCCAGTCGGGATGCATTTATCGTTTCCGAACTTTTTGTCGCAAACTAGCTGATAAACTTGTTGTGTGATTTAAGCTTTTGTGTATGTATTTATAAATATTCTTCTATTTTTACCCACCTCATCTGTTTCGTTTAGCGCAGCGTTGAAGCACATTTTCAAGCTGCATTAATGTGTTTCCTTTTTTCTTCGGTTTTATTCATACAACTTTCTATACGCGCTATTCATATGCGTAAAGGCAAACATAATATTTTAACAAACGTCAGCATGACGCGCTGCTTATGCATGGATGGAATAATGAAATGAAATTACAATTTATGTTAACCTGCATTGTTACAAAGTTATAATGACGTAAGTAAACACTTTAATTTAAAATCAACAGAAAAAAAAGTATATACTTGTGTATTATAGGAATAGCAGCTAAATATATTGTCTTTTTACAAAAAGAACTAATCAGCGAGTGTTGGCTGTTTGCATTGTTAACGAGTCCGACATCCGAAACAAGAAAAGAGTAATGGAAAGTTAAAAAGCGTTTTTTTAGTAAAGTTTATCACAAATTTACCACTAATGCGCAAATATCACAGATAACACGTGTTCTTTCGTGTGAATTGAATCATATAAACGGCTATTTTAAAATGCTTAGAAAAAACCGTTTTCGAAGCAGTTTCATTCAAATATTCGAACTTAAGAACGATTCGGAATTTATTTTCTACATACGATTCATGTTCGATACATGACATTTTTGACAGTTCTAAACATAAACAAATGGCCGGCCAATGTTGTTGTATTATCCGGCCAATCTCCATGTGTTTTCAAGGAGCGAAATAGCCAACTGTTTAATTGTTGTTTTAAATGAATAAGTTAAGTTGAGTGTGCTTTTACACGATCAATTTAGTATCCAAAACTTGTTCCTTTACCTAACTGATCTTATAAGAAGCATTACTAGCCAGTGTCGTGCGTATACGTATACGTGTTCTCTACCAACATGAGCAAACCAAAATCAAACTCAAAGAAAGCATCTAAAAACTTCAGGAACGTGTTAGCGCAGCCATTTAACAGTATTTGGTAAGTTATGCCAATAAACGCTCTTTAGCATGAACGAATCGAACAAAGGGCTGATCTGTTTGTTGTTTGTTACGGCAGCTAAACAATCTTGCTCAGATAGACTGAAAAATTAATCCTTAACGCTATCTGATGGTAACAATACATATCACCGATGATAGGTGACACAACGATCAACTGCTTAATGTACCATTGTATTGATTCGTAATCATCTGTTAACTGTTATTACAAATACCTTCGTATCGGTTTCCGTAGGCCTCGAATTCCGGACAATGATATCAAGCGGTGCTCGCGATTACTTCAAGACGTAGAAAGGTACGGTTTCTAATCGTCCTCCCCTTACGCTGCATTCGACCAACTAATATGGTACATTCTTTTTGTCCAGTAAACTAATAATGTGCGGCTGTAACGGCGTCATCAAGTTGCTCGAAAAAGGTGAAGCTGCAGCGTTCTTTGTGCTGGACAGCTTTAACCCACAAATATTTGCTAAACTTATCATTCAGATGGCACGAAAACGTAACCCTTCCGTGCTTGTACTAGCCGTGCCATCGTTTCCGAATGATACTTGCAGCAACAGTGTGCTAATGGCTATAAAAAAATCTAAAGATAATGAGCAATCGGAACCGGTTCAGACACTGCTGAAATGGATGAAGAAAGTGTCCGTAAAAAGCGGATTTATAACAGCTAATCCCAAGAAAGGTCTTAAAAGCGAGCGAAACAAACCATTACCAGAAGTAAAACCACCCAACGATGAACCGATGACAGATGCGGAGGTAGCGCAGTTGTATGTTTTCGAACCTAGAGACGCGATGGCGCAAACAAAACAACCAAAACGGCGTGTTGCAAAAGAAACGGAAGATTTTATTTCCCTTTCCGATAACGCTAGTAGTATAATTGTGTCTAAAAACGAATATCAACAGCAAAATAACGAACCTCGTAAGAAATCAATCACTAGTCGGAAAGTGGGCAACGGAGGATCGTACGTACCCCTGACCGTGAACCGTGTTCAAGGAAACCCCAATCGTGTCGAACACAAGAAGAAAAGAAGAACTAAATAAAAACATACCCTTCCCGACCCCCCCTTAAAACAGTAGTTCCTTCCGCAGTCCGTCCACTACAGAGCCCACACGCGCACATAGTCCACCTGTAGCGACGCTTCGACGCTTTCGTTCTCTTGCAGCTTCCACGTAGGCAGCCAGTCCGAACGGCCCTGCCAGAAGTCACGGAACGCCGTCGGGGACTGATTGGACCACGGTTTGTTACCGTTGGCATTGGTTGCCGGTGGTGTATCGGGGAAGAAACCGTTCGTTCCACCAACGGCCAGGTTCATGATGATGTAAAACTCCTCATCGAACGGTGCCATCTTGCCGCCGGTAACCCACGGATTGGGCGTATTAGGTGCACGTTGATCGAAACCACCCAGCTGCCAAAAGTTGCCGTCGACCTGCATCACCTGCTCGTCGTCTACCGAGAAGCGCATAAATTCGGGCGTCCATTCGAGCTGGTAGCGATGGAAACCCTTGTTGAAGCCTTGTCCGGCTGGTGAGTACTTGGCGGACGTTGCCATTTCGTACCCGTTCAGACCGGGATACGGCCCGAAGTGTAGCGTGGTGCCGATATGTTCTACGCCCAACTGATTACCGTCGACACTGTAGTCCTGATTACCGCGGCTCTCCATTAGATCGATTTCACCCGAAGCCGGCCACGTACCGTATTGATTCATTTTCGGCATCAGCCACAGTGCCGGCCACAACCACTCACCGGTCGGTAGTTTTGCACGAATTTCCACCTTGCCGTACTTGAAGTTGAACGAATGTATCGTACGCACACGGGCACTCTTGATCGGGTTCAGATAGTTCGTCGGAGTTCCCTGTCGTTCACAACCATAGTTGGTCGGATTTGTACAGCTGGAATGATACCGTAGTGTGTGTGTGTGTGTTAGTTTACATATCACTACGTAATGTGTTAGCTTCTTCTCTACTCACTAATCGTACGGAGTGCCGCCGTGGATGCTCAAAAATCCACTCGACAGAAACTCTTCCCCAGCATCATCGGCTAACAGCGTTGGGCGGATGAAGAAGATACCATCCTTCACGTAAGAATTGCGTCGATTGTTAAGGTAGTATTGGAACTCCCAGTTCTATCGAGAATGCACAAAACCGACCGCGTTGTATAAAACTATGTGAACGAATTTGCCGAGAACACAAAATTTCCCCGCAGTATAAAATACTTACACCACCACCAGCCAGCGTATGCTCGTGTTCCCATGTTGCCAGATCCAATCGGTCGAAGTTATCCTCAAAGATGAGATCTCCCGAGCAGAAGGCACTACGCTTCACCAACGCCCCGCTAGCCGTCGTTACCGATGGACGCTCACATTCCAGTGGTGCCTCACCGTCGGGCTGTTTGGGCCGATCAACTTCATCATCCGAATCGCCCGCGTAAGCATCGATGCACACAGCAATGAGTGCCGCCGACAGTCCCACTATGATCACCAGCAGCGGTATCGTTTTACGGTCGAAGAAGGACCTCATCGCAGCCGTTCTGATTATTCGACGGGGTAATATGAACACACAAAATGTAGGTTCGTTGGCAAACCTACCCTACCAGCAGCCACACTCACTCACGAATGGAGACGCTTACCGGTAAGTGTTTCATATTTATAATTCTTACCGAGGGGGACGGTTGTATCCTCCGACTTTTCTCCGGCTGGTGGTGGTCGATGACGCTAAAAACAGCGTGCCATGTTATCTTGTTAATAGGTGATAGCGGCAGACCATTCAACGACCAATTCGATTCCCAATAAACTCTATCTTATCGACGTTGCGTGTGACAAGTTTACGGTTTACCTCCACGAAAGGGCAGCGTGGGGCCAAATGGTAGACCAGCCTTGTGTAACGCAATTGATAGTAACAATTGTGGTACACCTAATCCAGCACCTAGCGTCATCGGGTAGCACGCATATTATCTGTCTCATTAGATTACAACAGTCCCGAACAGTCCCATACTGCAGCGCACGAATGCTGATCGCAAGTCAATAGCAAATGTGATGATCGATGCTTAATGGCTATTTGATAAGGTTCAATTTCTTCACACGTTTTTTTGTTCCTTTCGGAATTTCGCTAAAACAATACAGCGAGAGCGTGTAGCGTCTGGTGCACACGAGTTTCGAACCATTTTACTATCTTGCGTGGCTATCTTAACGGTCAAATAATCGTTTCTCCAGCTTACCTTGACACATCGCCAGCAAGATCCGCTTCGGAAAAGTAGCTTTATTGAAAATGTTTGTATCTTTGTCTTTGCTTTGTAAAAGCAAAATACATCACAATGACTCTGTGGAAACTGCTTTCGAGTACAGAATTGAATTCACCTTTTTGATCTCTTTATTTTATACAATTTCCTCTACAAAGCATCTTCAACAGTGTAGTAATAACAATACTTTCGTTTTAACAAACTTCTTTCAAACATACCGGATCTCCCACTCAATCGTCAGATTTCACCTTCCGCGTACTGCCATTTAGGGCCGATTTCTGCTTTCGCTGACGGTTCGCCGATTCGGTGTCGCGCCCTTCAGCCATACCACCGGCCGGACTTCCCGATATGTCCTGTTTGCTCGATGCGGCAGACTGTGCAGCCGATTCCATAGCCGATTCGAGTGAATTTTCGGCCGATGCAGATGAGCTCTTGCGATGTCTTACCGGTTTTGTGTTTCCGTGACACTTGGCGACAAAGCGCAGCTCGGCCATTAGTTCCTCACGGAACGGTACCTATGTAGCATGTGACATGGCATGGAACGACACAAAACATATTAGATTATTTATAACCAAAGTGTTCTTAAGCACACATAACTATTAAAATATTCGGATAAGGCTACAGCAGCATAAAAATGTGTTAGTCATTACTATTCTTATTACCTAACTTAACTTAATCAGGGGCAACAGCTAATTGATGCGTAATTGTAAAGCTTACAAGCAACTTAAGAAAAGAAACAAATCGAGTGTAGGAAACAAGCATATAGAAAGCATTACCATTTAAAGAACCAATCCAATGTATGGATCATTATAACGACCGGCACCAATATCGCTATGCAATTTTGAATTGAGCTCAAGCGTGTCTGTCTCTTACCTTTGCAAACAATTCAACATAGATTGTCATGCGATTAGGGAATCAAACCAGGATGTAGTAGTAGAGTTACCTTGTGCCGTCTAGCTCGATGTGCAATGACGAAGAATAGCTCGCAGCAGCCAAACAAGCTGGCGAAGGAGCAACCGACAAAGAGGACGAAAAATACACCACCCACATTGTCCATGTCAAGCTCCTCGGCACCATCGTCACTAGTGCTTTGCTGTGGAAAGGGAGGTTCAGAGGGTTCACAACAAACGGGGTGGTTTGGTCGGAGTTAATGTGGTGTTTGGGAAAGGGTGCCCGCTGGGTAGAAGCCAGAGCGAGGTGGTTCACAGTTTCCTCGTGGATTGCATGGACGAAATGCCAAACGGTTAAAAGATCGTGGAGGTATTTAAGGGAAAATAAAGTCCAGAACATTCCGCAAAGATAGACAGAGAAAGTCCTGAATATTCTCTCATTTTCAGGTAATCGAAAGATTGTGTAGGCAGCAGAACCGCTTATAGTCAGTAAGATTGGTTATTTCTGTTTGCTACTTCTACTTCTAGTGCTAGTGCTAGTTCTACTTGCGTTACAATATTTATCATAATGGCATAAACATTCTTTCCGGTACAACGGGGAAAGCTCCTGGAATTCAACAACGTGAAACAGTGCTAGGGAGCTAGTTAAGGGTAAACCTTATGGTTTGGAGCACGGAATTTGCATGGCTGTTCGAGCTGTGTTGGGAAAGCCGACTATTATTGGAGAAAAGTACACAGTTCCGAGCGAATTGGGATAGGGACCACACGCCCGGACCCACCTTCAATTCGCGTGTGCGACGGTGAACGTCACACAGCATCTCGCAAAAGCTGACAAACAGCGCCGCGACACAGCCGACGATCAGCAGCACAAAAACACCACCAACATTTGCCAGCTCAAGTGCAAGTGCACCACCTTCCTCCATTGTGTTCTAAAGGAGGACACGAGCATATCAAACAGTTCGTAAACGAATTTTGTCTGTAGAACGTTTGCGATCGCTACTGCAACACGTTGAACCTTCTATGGAAAGATAAAACATCGAAGATGAAGAACTGGGACAAGTAACTTACCGAACAAGCACCACCACCACGCTTTTCCTTCCACCATTTGCGCTTCAGCGAGGTCAGGACGCCCTGTTCCTGTAACCTCAGTACAGCTTCACTGAGCGCACTGCGGTAGGGTGAATTTTTGCGCATCGCTATCCCGTAACCCTTATCATCGAGCAAACCACCGATCTGCGTCACGTCACACTCACGCTCCACGATGTACTCGATCGATGTGGACTCCATCAGAAAGGCGTAGTTTTCCGTTTTGACACGCTGCAAACCTTCCGGATTGGATGAGGTAAGCAGATCCTGGTTGGCCATCATGTACTGGTACATCTTGGCGTACGTCCCATACTCCGCATCCTTGAAGAAGCTGATCGTGCTGCCATCACGCTTAGCACCATACTTCACAGTACCACCGGCAGCTGCCAGATCCTCCGCATTGTTGATCGGAGACACCACCTGTTCGACAGTCAGGAAAGCGGCCAGATTGGCGGTGTACGACGAAACCATGATGAGTGTAAAGAACCACCAGATCGAGGCAACGGCACGTGTAGCTGGAGCCCTACGAGAAAGAGTTCTGTTAGCAGAACCGATCTGTTTTGATCCCTTGGGTTTTCTTTCCACGCTTACTTGGGAGCGATTTCGGAACCTTGCTGCAACAGTGCACCAATCGTGAACCACATCGAATTACTGAACCTGAATTGATTTTCTAGCTCTTCCGGTTCTTCGATGCATGGGTAAGGATTGTCCCATTCCTTCGGTGAAATGCGACCGAGCACAAACAGTGACATTGACACCATCATGTACGCACCGCCAAGGTACATCCAAACCTGCTTCGAAAACGGTGACATGAAGGAGAACAGCGACGGTGGTTCTTTGGTCGGTTTACGGAAAAGGATCGAGATGCCCAGGTTCATGAAGGGCATGGTAAAGTCTACGGCACTCTCCCGATCGGATGTGATCGTAAGATCGGTGATCGCAAGATCTGCACGCTAAAAAAAGAGAGAAATTGCATTATCCAATGAATAGCGCGATTTTCGAGATGATTCGCGTTCGTTTACCCATTCGAGCAATTCCTGGACCATGCCGTTCCACTTCTTGGTATCACGATTAAGCGAACCGTACACGCCATCCTCTTGTAGTATGAAGATGTAGTTAAAACCGAGCATAAGCGACACCTCGTGAATTAGATCGACACCGAAACCTTCAAACCGCTCATTCCCAGAGAGTTTGATAGGCGAATCCTTGAGCATACCGTACGGTGGTGACTGCAAAAAAAAGACGCCTTTAGTGTACTTATCCTTCAGCATTAAGCCAACGTAAACCTACGATAGCAGTCAACACGATAAACGTTCGATTCTGTAGCGTTCCATCGTCAAGCGCTTGCATAGTTTGCTCTTTCTTGCGCGTAAAGTTGAGTCCTTCGGTCGAGTTCCACACGCCCACCTTCTCTAACCCTGCCGGTCCAAGCTCGATAATATCCAGCAGAAAGTCGGACCGATGGCCCTGATGATCGAACTTGATACTTCGCGTTAACCCGTGAATGGTGGAGCTCTTCATGTAGTTGATGACGCTG
>KZ062204.1:0-96147 GCA_002091835.1 Anopheles maculatus
CAAAACTCAACGCACCCAACCCATAAGCAGCCACTTTATCTTGCCACACTCTGCCACAATTGGCACAATTCGGTCGGAAAGCAAGTGCTGTATATGCCAGCACATTAAGTTCTCTTTCAAACGCTTACCGGAGGCGCCATGCGTACACGCGCACCAATAAAGCAAAACACTTTCTAACTCGTGACAGTGCCGTGTAATGGAGATTTAAAATTCGCATGAGTTATGGTCGGCGGGATTGTAACGTGGAATTGTTTCGTTTCAAGTGGCGTTTCGTTTTAATGGAGCAATAAAAGTGGTTGTTCTTGAGCAAAATAATTCATTAAAATAATTACCCCCATCATATGCATGGTTTTCCGTGTGTGTGTGTGTGTGTGTTCGTGTGACAATCGGAAGCTTTCCAGAGGATGATGTATTCTAAACGGGCTGTAATATACCATAAAATTAAAATCAAGGCCACGTTTTTCTTCCTCTGTCTAAATTCTATTTTCATGCCACTTAATCGCAACGATACCGTTCAGAATAGTAATTAAATGTTCTTGTTTACATTTTCGATTAGGTAAGATTAGTACTAAAGCCATTGAATTATTTTTTCTACTACAATCGTTATGGTAATCTAATGAATATCCGATAGTAACCAGGATATAATTCCTGGATATCTACCAGAGATATCCAAAATATGACTCACGAAACTCTGTGCTATGGCAAACAAAACCTTTCGTAGATAAAAAGTAGCTGAAGAATACATAAATTCGGTGAGGCTGTTTTAAAAATGAAATTTAAGGATGTTTTGTATTAAAAATGTATTTAAATATAAAGATGAAATATTAATATTTTAAAAATGAAATACCAATGAGCGAATTTCATGAAGATTTTCAAAAAGGATTTTTTCCGGAGAAAATACGAGAAGCATTTACCATATTTTTCAAATGGAAAATATAACGATATACTGAAAACCTTCACTTTGTAATTAATACGATACCATTTATCAAAACTTCTGTTTAGATGACATTCATTTTTGAGCATGAACTATAATTTGCAGTATCTAAATAAATTTTTTAAATTTATGGCATTTTTTTTAAAAGTATTTTTCCATTTTTTGGTATTTCTTTACAACTATAGGCGTGAGTACATATACTAAAGTAATGTTAACATAATATATTATAATAGAAAAAAAATTTAAAAAAAGAATTGTTCAAGTATTTTTGAAGCTTACATTAGAGGCTCTAGCAATCTCATTTAATTTAATCTCGTCCTTTTAACGCCGACTCGCAACTTCGCTATCATGAATCTGTCCTGGTCTAGGAGGCATCAAAGTCAGTTAACAACACAAAGGGATCGGTATCAAATCCTATCCGTAGAGCTGTGGGTAATTTAAGCCAAGGAAACCTCATTTGGTAGATTGAATTACTTTATGAGCGTTTTCTCTCTAGTAATAAAGACTACACAGATCACTTATGATCTATCTAACTGTTTTTAACGCATACTTAACGTCAATACTCGACTTACTTTAATTTCGTTACATTCAGCTAGTCGACAAATTGATAATTTTTAATATAATAGGCCCGTTAGACGAAACATTTTAAAACTTGTTCACTATATAAAATAAACAACAATGCAGCCCCATTGGTATACCTCAAAATAGCCATTAGCAACAACGAAAGCTACGAAGTTTTCATCATAATTTCCACCCTGAGCACTTCACTGTTCAATTAGGTGTCACTTTTGGCACCAGTCAATTCAACCGTCCAACTTGTCCATCGCGCAAAAGGTAAATTTAATGTCCAAATGAAAATGTTTTCAAAGTTTACCCTTGTACTCATAAATTAACTCCCCATCGGGGGTCGAATGTTTACGCTTTTTTTCTGGCAAAAGCCATTTGGAAATTAGGACAAGAAACGAATTCCTTAGCCACTCGTGCTAATTCGTACAGGCGAAGCCAATGCCGATGGCAGACAGCACACTTTATGACTGGTAGAAAAACTTCAAACTCGATGGACTGATAGATGAGGTGATCGCTATAATATGTTGATTAAAATGACACCCACCATCGGTTCCTGTCCCTCCCTCTCGTATCCTGATATGGCCCGCCCGATGGGGAAGGTGACATCGTCGAAAATGACAGGATTATAAAAGATAAAACAAAGGGGCAGCAAAGGGCAAACTTTTCTGAGATGCGAGCAACAAAAAAAAAAGAAGCGGGAGGAACATAAAATTGTCCAAATGACCGTCTCTTTGCTCAAGGGATCGGACACACGGACACCGGACGCCATTGTTTACTCTCGGAAAAAAAACTTTTCCAAGGATCCCTGACGAATGGTTTGCAGCGTCGGGACAGAGAAGGAATGGGTCCAGCACCATAACGGAAGGCTGTTGGTTGTTATTTTGAGTGCTTTTACTTCTTCTTCACATTTTTTGTCAGTCCATCAGGCTTTATCCTTTTCCTATGTCCGTTGGCTTTGAGCATTATCCATTGAAAAGATATTAAATCCAACGTAATTTACATCGTGTGACAGCAGACACGGGAGAACCTTATTTTTTCTCTCTGCAATTAGCAATTATTGAGGAATAGGATGTTGTTTGATAAAATTTTACTATGAAGCGTTTGGTTTTTTGGGAGGTAAAATTCAAACCGAAATTCGCCTCTACCTCAAATTGGGATATCAAATTTTCGCATGGCCATTTTTAGTGCCGTCACCAATGCTATAGCGTCCTTCACGCATGTTACCAACTGTCGCATCCTTTTGCGATTTGAAACTTTTGCTTCAGTGATTCTAATCTCGGAAATGAACGGAAGCCACACGACAGATTAGCAACCAATTTATAACCTTAATGATGATGATGATGGTGATGATGATGATGCCTTTCTAGACATTTGACATTTGATCGTACTCCCGCGTCCCCTTACAGCAGTAGCCACAGCCCGACCATATTAGCTCAGCGTAGATTGGCCTGGGCCGGTGCAAAGGACACAGCACCAGCGTACGGATGAGTGTCAGTGTGCCGGAATCATTTCGGTGGCTTTCGGGTCAACCGCTTTGGGGCTTGATAAAAGATTAATAAATACCGTAGAATCGGATGAAGTAGGAAGTTTGTCCAACGTTTGTCGCCCGGAACAAACTCAGAACACAACCGAACGGAAGTCGTCCGTCGATTGGGGAGGGGGGGAGTATCCAAGGAAATATAGATAAGTACGTTGCGGAGGGTGATGTTTGCGGAAGACGCAAAAGGGGAAAAAGGTTTCCTTGCGCAAACAACTGCTGATGAGAAAATGTTCTTGTGAGCCCTGTTTTATTTATTTGTTTGGTTGATTATTTATTTCGCTCTCGCTTTTTCTCTCTCTCATTCCTTCGCTAGCCTCTATTCTTGGTTGATGTGTATGTTTTAATGTTGTTTTGTTCTTGGCCTTTTTTTTTTGAAGGAGCTAAATTGTTTTTCGGAAATAAATAATGGCAAGCGCGGCCGGAAGCGTGGAGGGACGCAAAACTTTTTGCTACCTAGAATTAGCTATGCTCCGTTAATTGTTGACACCAGCGTGTGGCACGTAGAACACTTTGGGCACCGTGATGAAGGATTTCCGAAAAATGAGCAACAGTTTAAAATGTACCACAAAAAAAAACGACTAACCAACAAGATGATTAAGGGTCCACTTGTGGGTTTTAAGTGTCAAGGTAGTCTAACAGATTACGGGAATCTGGAAGCACTTTCCAGATGAAGAAATACCACAAAAACTTTAGTTAGCTAAATGAGGATGGAGTTTTGATGTTTGACCAAACAGTTATGATCGTATAAAATTTATGAACCTTTATTTAAAATTATTTTTATAACTTCAAACTCTTCCACTCTTCCGACTATTCCAGGACAAGAAGCGCAGCTTCGTTGAGTCGGACGAGCAGCTGATGCAGCAGTTGTCTCAGTCGGGGGAAACTCGTAAGTTCTACAGGATGCCAGTGGCGGATCAAACCGTTTTAGGGCCCTGAGCGGTAAGGAAGTTAAGGCCCAATGCTTCTTGAGTTTTCGACGGGGGGGGAGGGATAGTATTGAACTGATAATTTTTTTGTGTAGTTAAAGGGCCCCTTGTGCAGAACCGAGGCCCTCTTGAAAAGTGTCTCGGTACCAGGAAATCAGAAGGCCCCTTACTAAATACTTGTATAAAACGTCGTGAGCGGGAGGGGGGGAGGCCCCTTCAACTACGAGGCCCCCCAAACCGCCACTGATCACTATTGCTGAAGAGACGTATACAGAAATATGACCCAAAGTTTCTGTACCATAAACAAACCAACCAAGCTACCCGGCATCACTTATTGCAGACCGCGTACAGCGGTTATTTGTATGTGTGAAGTATGAACAAAATCTTTTGATGATTACCGCTCCCTCCGCACCTAGGTTGATCCGCCACTGCAGGATGCTGAATGCGGCACGAAGCGTTTCTACTCCCATGATCGCCATGTGCCGCAACGCGGAGGGAGATTTCCTGTCGGACGAGCGAGAGGTAATCGATAGGTGGAAATGCTACTTCAACAGACACCTGAACGGAGCGGATACAGGAGAGTACGGACCAGCCGCAGAAAGCAGAGGAGCGCAACACTACAACAGCCAGCATGATAGTGCCCCCGCCATCCTTGGATGAAGTCATCAGTGCTATCAGACAGCTGAAATGCAACAAATCAGCTGGCAGTGATGGGCTGGTGGCTGAACTATTCAAGATGGGCCCGGAGAGGCTTGCCGCGATTATGCATCGGCTGATTGTTAGGATATGGGACCAGGAAGAACTATCGGACGACTGGAAACTGGGTGTTATTCACCCAGTGTACAAAAAGGGCGACAGACTGGACTGTGCTAACTTCCGAGCCATCACAGTCCTGAATGCTGCCTACAAGATCCTGTCCCGAATACTCTTCTGCTGACTGGCGCCCGTTGCTACAGATTTCGTCGGGAGTTTCCAAGCTGGATTTGTTTGAGGGAAATCCACTACCGACCAAATCTTCACTCTACGGCAGATCCTCCAGAAGTGCCGAGAGCACCAGATCCCCACGTACCACCTGTTCATCGACTTCAAGGCAGCCTACGACGAGATCGTACCGAGCTATGGAACATTGCCGCATGATGTTCCGGTACGGTTTCCCTGCGAAACTGGTACGGCTGTTGAGAGCTACAATGGACGGTGTGCAGTGCAAGGTGAGAGTGTCGAACATGCTATCGGAATCGTTCGAATCTCATAGGGGACTGAGGCAAGGGGACGGACTCTACTCATGCGAAGCGCGGGCTTCGACATCCGGGGCACGATTTTCTCCCGGTCTCTCCAATTCCTTGGCTTCGCGGATGACATCGATATCATCGGGCGAACATCTGCGGCGGTGTGCTTAGCGTACACCCGAGTAAAACGCGTGGCCGATAGGATTGGATTGAGGATCAATGCGACGAAGACAAAGTACCTGCTTGCCGGAGGCTCTGACCGTGATAGAGCACGACTCGGAAGCAGAGTATTAGTTGACGGCGACGATCTCGAGGTAGTAGAGGAGTTTTGCTACCTTGGCACGATCGTAACTTCGGATAACAACGTAAGCAGCGAACTCCGAAAGCGCATTGTTCAGGGGAATCGTGCCTACTATGGGCTCCACAAACTCCTGAGATCCAGAAGACTCCAACAACGCACGAAATGCGCCATATATCGCACACTGATTCGGCCGGTAGTCCTCTATGGGCTCGAGTCCTGGACTATGCTGATGGAGGACGACAATGCACTCGCCATTTTCGAACGGCGGTTGCTGCGGACTATCTTTGGCGGTGTGTGCGAGCAGGGCGTGTGGAGAAGGAGAATGAACCACGAGCTAGCTGAGCTGTTTGACGATGCAGACATCCTGACGGTTGCCAAAGCCGGAAGGATACGCTGCCAGGAAAGTGCTTGTCAGCGACCCGTTCGGCACGAGACGTAGAGGAGCCCAGCGAGCTCGTTGGCTGGATCAAGTGGAGTCAGACCTGAGGGATATCGGATGCAGCCGGGGATGGAGGAGTGCGGCCATGGACCGAGTTTCCTGGAAACGGATTGGACACCAGGCCATGTCTATTAGACGTGCTCCCTAGGAGCAGGCCACGAAAGAAGAAGAAGAACTTCAAAAAAAGAAAAAATGATAACTATTTCTACGAAATTCCCTATACTATGAAACTTTTGGAAAAATAGGCGAGTAATCAGTCTATATATCTGCACCAGCACCTTCCTCTTCAATCATATTAAGGCTACTGATATCCTCTTTGCAACCAGCTTCCAAAAATAGAAATTTTCAAAGTCATATTCACGGTCAATCAAGTCATATGCGATATGACACATTACACAAATCAGTTTAAAAAGGGTGATATTTAAAAATATTTCGTCTATTACATACAACCAGGTTCCATTCACACAAGTATTGCTGAAGAAATTTTTATTAAGCAAACTTCGAATCGATGAATTGGTTTTCCAGAAATTAAATAGTTTGTTATACAGAAAATCATGGCCACTTGTTTCGGAATTGTTCGCCAAGTTGTTCAGTTTCGACTACAAGTTCAAGTTCAATTTAATCAGCGAATCTACTAGCTTGTGGGAACTCTTCATCAGAAAGTTAAGTATTTTTCTTCAATAACATATTGAATCAACTATACTCAAATCATAGTTAAAGAAACAGACTGCGATTATGTAGACTAGGGGCCGAAGTTTTGAGATCCCTGATGTAGTCAATTGTTCCAATCTTATATCTTTTGGATGAGATCAACTCTTGTATCAACAAAAAAAAAGTACTTTTCCTAGCTCAACCAACACCATCAAACATCATTTCCCTTTATTAAATCATCGTAAAAAGCCAGAGCGTATTCTTTTTTTCTAAATTTTGACAATAAATAAATTAAGTTAAACAAAAAGGACGAAAGACAGTCAAGACAGTATCTTTTATTTATAAACTTCTATGGATAAATTAAACACACGCTGCGTCCGCTTTACTACAAACTGCCTGTAAAATATATCATTTGTCATCGTAAAATACATATGTGCCGTTCAAAACTGACATAAATAAGCATAGAGAAATGTGTCTTTCATACGAACTGACACTCCGCACCGACGCATATGCGTTTCCCGGTGAAGCCCGATGATACACTTACAGCTGAAAATATTTCTTTTCTTAGTGTAAGGCAATAGTGTTGCTGCCACTCAAAAGGCGAAAGCAACACATTTAGGTCACCGGCACACCAGGCCCTGCAGCAAACGCCAGCTCCTAAGCTCTATTATGTTGATTTCTGGGAAGAGCTGCAGTATATTTGCCAAAAGATTGATACCACCAACACCACCGTGTGTGTGTGTGTGTTTGCCAGAAATGATCCATGGAACGATGCCGCCGACGAGCTGTACAGGGAAAGCGGACCCATTACGGTTGTAATTCAACACACAGTATATCCCTTCGCCGTATGTGTTCGAAATAAGCATTACAGGAGAAAGAAAAAAAAAAACATTCACTACTGCATCGACCTTTTCGACGATGACTCCCGGCCAATCGGTCTTTGGTTCCGAAGAAATGGGCAGTGTTGTGTTGTTACCGTAACACCGGTACGCGTCCCCACCGTAAACGTCATCATCCTTGGTTGAAGAATTTGAACTATCCAAATGTCAATTCGGCTGTCTCTAGTGTATTGCAAACTTAGTCCCGATGGGGAACTTCTCATTTTTTTTTTTTGTTACTGTTGTTGCGCCTGTGCAATATTCATTTCCAACGTGACAGGATGCCTGTTGTTGGCGATCAGTCTTGCCTTCATTCAGTTCCGTAGCTGGGCATGCAATACGGAACATGTTTTCGCCCAGCAATGGTGCTCGAGGCTCGGACGAGAATCGAATTTCACGCTACTCCATAACTAAAAGGCACCGTATTTATTCTTCTGGCTGGCATTTAAGGTACCGAAATGACCCAGTTCGTAACATTGCTACCAGCACGCCTCGTCTTTGCCACCTGAAACTCTTAAGTAAGCAGGTGTGGATTGATAAGTGTTGGGAAGTATTATACACATCATGCTTGAGATATAAACGTCGGGACTTCGTTCCATCGAACATGTGTATTACTTTGGCACTCATCGTTTTTGAACGATTCACAACTTACTCCGGCTGCTAAAAAAATGCAATGTCAGCACAGCGCTTTCTGCTTACGGGCTAACTTCCCACACCTTATCAGTTGCGTCGATGTGTGGGAAGTACATCCTGGGCTCGTGCTACAAGTCGGTCGTGATGCAGAGGTGCCATATGATTGCGTGTGCCGACCATCAGCACGTCAGGACGATGTGGGCGTTTGCATTTGGGCGCGCATTAGCACATGAGTGTGTGTTTTGTATTTTTGCCTCTAACATGCTTTTGCAATATAAATCAAACATGCTCATAAATGGTGAACCCGCTGTTTACTACGCCGGATGTCGGCCACCGCCGAGCGGTATCCCCTTTTTTCCAGGGCTACTGACTTCCAATTCAATTCCAATCTAGATACGCCACCCATATACAGCGGGACGTTCTGCATTTCGTGAAAAGTTCGATACCTCAGCGCCCGCTGGTTCTAACACGTACACGTCCTATTCCCTAGTGTTTTGGGTGTGGGATAGAGAGTAGAGTAGGTGTGGGAGAAGGAAGGCGGGTGATGATTACGATGATGACATTGAGGCGTCCTGGTGGTATGAGGGAAAAATAATGGAAAAATACGTATAATCCAGTGCGGCAAACTGGTGATCGTTAGCGATGTGCGAAAGTGAAAAATCATGAGTTCTGATGTTTATTCGATATTACATTTCATTCCCGGACCTCGCCGGCAATGCAATATAGCGTTCCATTTCCAGCTAATAGCGTACGCCTATTTTCACAAGCACCATGTCTTTTCTATGGCCATTGTTTTAGAAACAAAGTGCTAAGGTAGTACGAAACGCAAAATATTATCCTAAATCTCACTTTTTTGTTACTTTTGATATATCTAGTCTTAAAGGCAGTATCGGTTAATGAATAAACTGTACCAATAAAATCGTAAAATGCTTTATGAGTACAACAATGTCTAGCTGTCCTATATAGGCACTCAGTAAACAGAGTTGTTCGCACTCAAAAAAAAGAGCTTTAAGCAAGTGGCTAGGCAAGCGACTACGATTAAGATGGTTCGATAGTTTTCCCAAGCCCATCACATTTCCCCATATCCACTGAACAAAACGGTAAAGCCTTGTCACCGAGCACGTTGCCACAGCTGCTACATTCGTTTGTTTCCCCCACACAACCATGTTAATGCAGCTGCGAACACTAACGATCACCGTTGCAGACACCACTTTGGATAAAATCATTTTCCGGGAAATTGATTTAAATTGTAAAGGTCTTCTGATGCTCATCATTGAGCTGCATCTCTCATGCTGATTCGTCAATCGGCACATTGCACTGTATTGCTCTCGGCATGCACTCGACCGAAGATGCGCCACTGTACAGTGTCAATTGGCCTCATGCCTTCGACGTTCGACCACTTTGACAAGTTCAGTAGGAGAAATCGTTCATTAATTACTATCTGCTAAGTACGAGCATTTGTATGCCATCATTTGTGTGTGTGTGTGTGTTGAATGTGTTCTAGAAAGTTGGTCTCGTGCAGTGCGATATAAATAGTCGAAAGGCTTATAAAGCAACAGGATCTAATGCGTAAAGTGCTATCTGCCACAAAGCATTTTACTACACGAGGATGCTTGAGGACCATTACTATCGGGCAAGAAATCTTAGAGCACCTAAAGAGGTCTTGCACGGAATACAATCTTTGTAGTTAGTTTGGTGAAGCAGTACTCGTTCTTTTTGTTTCGGCAAGCATCATCTTGCATCCTTTGTTATAGGTCAAATCTTAACTAAAGTCACAATTTTCCAATATTCTCACTAGTTTCTTTTCCGCAATATTCCTACAACATTGATACGCACTTAAAAGAATGAGGTAAAATTGCAAACCATTTTCAACCACGATCTTAAGCAACAAACAGTTGCTCCACCTTCGAAACATGTGCCCCAAAAACCCTTTTTTCGGAGCGTTTCATCCCCCAAACCCATTGACGCTCACACCGAAAGTGGAAGCTACACCGAACCGGATCCGGTTGAATTATGACACCCAATAAAGTGCTGTTATCGTAGCAAAAAAAAATCCCAAACCAAGAAAAAAAAATCACCCGTCGGTACTAAGCCCAAACGATAAAACCAAATTATCAACCTTTTTATCCACTGTTTCTTATCCTAGTCACCCCTCCCTAGGTGGAGTTTAGAATGGACAACATTTACTGGCCCGGTGGGCAACCCTACAGTACGTGAGGGGCATCAAACCGGGCTGTCGGTAAAAGCAAAATGGCGTCTTGTTTAAATGCGATGAAGCGAAGCATGGGAACGTTGTTACATTGTAAAACAATCTTTCAACCTAGTTGATTGGGATCATTTTTTATGTTTAACCCGTCGGGTTGCACTGGACGGAAGAAAATCGGAATCGGGACACACACACACACGCTCCTTCGGTCGGTCGGAGATGGTTTGGGAGCTGGTGGGATGGATGGTGTTGCACGGTTAACCCTCAAATAAATATGTACCGGAACAACAACCCATAAAACTCGTTTCTGTCTATTTTTTGGGTATAATCCTTCGGCGACCAACCACCATCGATAAATAAATTTTGCTAGCCAAACCCTCTTGCTCGATTGAGGAAAGCTCGTTATTACGATAAGCATCAACATCATCTAATCAAATGTTAAAATCAGCAATATATGGAGAGGCGAAAAAGGCAAAACGATTTATTACAACATATTTGATTGAAATGATGTATGGCAATGGTCAATCGGCAATTGTGTGTAACTCTTTCACGCATAAACATCGGGTGTTTAGATTAGATGATGTTGGTAAAGTAAGATTGTGCTTTCTAATAAGAATAAGAATTCATTTCAATGTACTTATGAAGAAATAAACCCTTTTTGTATTGTGTTGGTAAGAAATCAACTAGCTCAATAGTTTTACTAAGTACCAGGCACCTCCATTGAAAGCCAGCAAACACCTTGTATCTGTATTATTCTTTCCAAATAACTGTAAAATAAGATCATTAAATTTATAGAAAGTAAAAATATGTAAATAAATAAGTAAGTAAACAAATCAATACATAAATACTAAAATACATTTAAAAACATCTCATCAAATAATCAACAAATTTATCCTAAGCAATTTTGCCTTTATTAATCGGTGCTGAATCAATAACAAAACTGACGAATGACATAGTTTGTTATTGTAGCGAAATCAATGATCTTTTATTGCAAAGTTCTCACATGATATTGTAATGTCACAAGCTGATATTGTGACACTGCCGTGCAACGCTGAGGCAAGTGCGTAGCCTACAGGTATAAACGCGGGCAGGGAGTTAGACACACGATTTTGTTTTGAAATTAATTGTGACGAAAAAGTGTAAAAAAGTATAGCATACTGAATTAATGAATAATGAAAAACTGGAAAAGTTCAGTCAAATTACAATTCATGCACCACCGATTTTTTGCTAGGTGCTTACAGCTCGTGCAAGTAAGTCTGTTTATACCTGTAGGCTACGCACTTGCCTCAGTGTTGCACGGCAATGTCACAATATCAACGGGTGGCATTACAATATCATGTGAGAACTTTGCAATAAAAGATCATTGATTCCGTTGTCAACTAAAGCTCATACAATGTCATCTAGCGTTGTTTGCCATTTCGTATGGAGCGTTTGCAAAAAAACATTGGTAGTTTTGCATTATCAAATAAAGAACCCTGTAAATCAACTTAATCAAAACGTTTTGCTATGATTCTGAGTATTTTATCCTTTTACGTTTATATTCAAATACGGAAATATAAAACTTAATATGCAATTACTTTAGTAAAATATTTTCTTTAAAATGAAATGATGAATCACATAAATAATACTAGACAAGGTTTAATTAAAATCAAATTGATTGTATGGTCACCCCACATATGCCTGATATTTCCACATGGCAAGTTAAACGATAGCTCTAAACATTTTATCAAGTAATTTGATTGCTTCCCAACAACACAATTAGCAACAAGCGAACCATCGTTGTACCGTTGACGCCACGCATGCAATTGCCACTGTTTCAGCTAACCACATGGTGCGTCGCAAATAAGAAAAAGCATTTTAAATTGTTGTAAGCGAATTAAAATTCATTTACAAAGGCGCAAGGAAATACGGAATCGACAAAAGGACGCCCATTTAATCCGTCAGCTAAACGTCGACCTCCCATAAAGTGAGGAAATAATTAATGAGAGAATATTTGTTCCCTAGCCGGGGAACTTTTTGTCCGAGACACTCCATAAAAACCGGTACCGTACAACAAGCAACAAGCGGGGAGGTTACCGAGCACCCGAATAGCTCCATTAAATCTCGACAAATGTGTATTAACATTGCATTGTAATGGCACTAAACCCTTTCCGAGGACAGCCATTTGCCGCTGTTTGTTTTAGGAACAAAATGGTGCTTTTGAAGGGATGTTTATGGATGGTAGTAGTCTGCTGTAAGTGAGTGGGTAAGTAAGATTCTTTTCTTCGGGTGATAGTTCGTTTTCTCACTATGTAAGTAACAAACATGACATTTATTTTTCTTGTAATCTTTATCTTTATTTTTCCACCCCAAATCCACCCCTAGCACAAACTTTATACATGTGCGTAATGAATAAAGCAGAATGCAGAGCGTCTTTTGTATTTCGTTTGCGGAAGCATTAAAACAAACATTTTGTAATTTGGTTAGTTAGTTCTGTCGGGATAGTTCTGTCTAAAATATCTTTAAACGTATAAAGAAATCAATTCATTTATAGTATTCTTTACAGTAAAGCTTTGTGTGTGCCTCCCTATATTTGTTGGTTAAGACAGTTGCTTTGCATCTTGCATGTTTTCCGTTCACTGACAAAATTTTTCCTTAAGAACCCCAATTAAAATGACAGACAGAAATAAAAAATTCGTAAATAAATAGTTGCTTCTCCAACCCATACAATCAGTGCCGTCTTTCAGCGTACGTAATTCCACACTTTACGTTCCGTGACATCTTCCCTCTTGCGATGATAGGCTTAGCAACAATTCAATTAAAAGTTTTCCTTTCTTGTTAATTTGCCAAAACAATCACAAACAACAGAACCATACCGTCCCGACCATGCAGACAACTAGAGGCCAATAGGCTAACGAAGTAGCGAGGGCAACCAGAGCAAGGACCATTTATCTCATGGTGGCCAAAAAAAACACCGCACCCTAAATATTTTCGAGCGGCTGGAATTTCAATCCATTTTTCCATGCATTCGAATACTGCAGCAGTTTTAATTGTTAGCCTAGCGAACCGCGACCGATGAGCAAAAGCGCCGGCTTGAACGGACGAATCTGATGGGAATCGTAGCAGCACCATCCATTACATCATCACTCATTTTAATTCATTTTTCATTCATTCATGCTTCTGCTGATGAGCCGGAAGCTCGCATCTGTGTACCAGGCAGTTGAACAAGGCATCCAAATGTGTTATTCTCGCATCCCGATCCGCCGGCCAGCAAACAGTATGGATGAGGGATTGGAATCATCCACAAGTGGGTTGTGCAAGGATGGAAGAATGTGCCAAAAAAAAAACGACGATCTTGCTGGGCCGCTTGCTAAATGTATGCTTAAATTGTGAAAAAACACAGACAGCCATCAAAATGGCAGATTGGAGAGCAGATATATTCTGGCGCATAAATTTCCGCAACGTTGCCACGATGGTACAAGGAACACATTTTTGAGATTTTTTTTTTCTTTTCGAAGCATCTAAGAACCAAGCCTTTACGGTCAGCGCGAGCTTTCCGCTTAGCAGATGGCAAATTAGGAGGAGATATCTCTCGCCCGGTATAGTTGAATTAGCGTCAATTACAGCGATGTGCCCGTATGCTTCCCAAGCTGAAAGCCCTTTCATAAAGTCCACACAACATAGTTTAGATTTAAATCTGTTTCAAAACTGCCTTTACATTAAAAAAAATGCCAAATCTGAGTAATGTTCCTGCATTCATTAGTTTTGGGCATTTTAGGTTATGTTCTATACCATCAGAAAGCAAACTACGATAAATAGTATAGGGCGAGTACAGTTCGAGCCATTGCTGGTAGTTTCTGCTGGAGAAATAGTGAAATATTTACTGGTAGAACAAGAATCTTTAGCACATTTTCGGTTCTATTCTTGTTGAAGAAGAATCTTTTCACATATACATTGTTTCCTAAAGGTAACTTAAGTTATAGATACTTTTAAATATGGACATGATTATAAATTATTAGGTAGTACCGTATCACAAATAAGGTTTCTTTGATAAGATAAGATAAGAATAAAAAATGATTAATTGCAAAAATTGTTCATTAATCCTCATTACTTTCTTCCATCTTTCCGGCAAATCAAGGATTCCTTTTCTATAAAAGGATTCGTCCTCCAACGCGATCTAAGTGATAGAACAATATAAAGTCTACAGATAATAATCATACTGCAGTAATCTCATGAAATTTATTTACAAAATTGAAAGGCACGTGGAGAAATTTTAATCGAAAGACACCAAAAAACGTTGATAGCATTATTTCATGTGACCGGTTAACAATACCATAAAGGGCTGCATGTCTTTGCTAACCACAACCCTGTACAACCTCAAATAATCTATTTACACTTAACAAATGTTGTACTATAAATTATCCCGAGTCACATGTTGCTTCACAAGCACAAGTTTCGCCAAAAACACACACACACACTCAGTCCCGCTGGTCGTATTATACGCTAAATGTAATAACTTGTAAAGTGTACCGCCGAGAATACCACCAAACGCTTGTTTCCGTGCACTGAACCAAGGCCCGTGTACCACGGCGAGACGATCGCTGCTTGTGAATTTTACGGGATACAAGAAAGGTACGATCGGCAAAAGCTCGTAAAACATAATCCATCGGGAGTGCCGGAGCGCCCTACTTTGAAGGTACGTACGTTACATCCGAATTTCATTGAGTTCATTTTGCTGAAGCGCTAGATTACGAACAGTCCCAGCGCACTCATTAGAGCTGTTCTATGCTCACGGGGGGTCATGTGTTTCACATTCTAGTCGACAACTTACGAACGATCCAAAAACATCGACGAACTTTGGGTTGTTTTTCTTTTTGTATTTCAATCCTCTAAATCGTACGTTTGCCGGAAAACTTTAGTTCGAAGAAAGGCTTTGATTGCCATTAGCCTGAAATTAAACGACATACTTTAAATAAGTCCAAAGCGATGCAGTTACGGAAATCCATTAGCACAATTTTCTATCATACACGAACACGAACGAGGCGGTAAAATCTAAATTATGAAGGCTACCGTGAAACGAAAACACTACCTTAAATCGTCGAACTCCGAAAGCTTTTTAATCCTTTCTTTGCGTATACTTTAGCAACGCTGCACCAAACCTCTGCCGACTTCTCGTTCTCTTCTGTTTCGCCCCACCCAGTTTGCCCCTTCAAATCTATCATTAATTTTGATAAAACTTTCGCAAGCCTTTATCCCTATGTCATGGTCGATTTTCCCAGCGTCCATGTGCATCCACCAGCAGGGGCATACACAGGAGCTCGGGCAAATGATTAAGTTTTTACACTTCCTGATGGACGGATGCAACCAGCTGGATGCAGTTTTATTCGCGTTACACGATCTTTACCACTTCTTTCACCCGAAGAGCTGAAGCGGAGCGGATAGATTCCACCCTTTTCGCCCTTTTCCATACCATTCCATTACTTTGCTCACACTGGCTGCAAGCGTACCAGTCGAGAGAAACATAAACTTGCAACAAAAAAAACTCCACACACACAGAGCCCAACGCCACCGCCGTAACCAGCTGGTGGAGCTTACGCTTGAAATGAAGAGATTTTTATTGGAAGCGGAAAACGTGCGAATTTCACCAGCCGTTATCGGACTTCCGCATGGCTTTGGTATCACGATAATGGGGCTCACAATTTCTGTACATTTTTTTCCCCCCAAGTTCTGTCAGAACTTACACAGTACATTTTTGATACATGTACATCCCTATCGACGGCAGAGTTTTGTTCTGCGGGCTTGCGAAATGTTTCTTCCACTGTGGTGTCTCGATTTCGCCTTTGTACAGTTCCATTCTAGCGTGCATTTCCTTCGGTATGTTATTTGTTAAGGATTTCTTTTTTTTCGTTTCACGATAAGATTACAAGCAGTAAAAACCTTACGCTGTAGAACGTCGCTCGAACTGGCCGGTACGTGCAAGCTAACTTTGCGGAGAACTCCAGCATCTCAACTTCATCAAACTAGCAGCACTTCTCAAGACCGACAATCCCGACATTGCCCGAGGTTGCGTCGAACGCGCGCGTGGAACGAAAAACTTTACACTAAATCTTTTTATTGCACTCAAGATAATCCTGGGATCGGCCGATGCGCTTCTCCGCCGGGACACGTAATATGCTAATCGTTTTCATTTCCTTGTGCCATTACGTTTTCCTGGCCTTCGGTAGCGATGGACTGGATGGTAAAGTACTACTAGTGGTGGAGCAAGTTGCTGTCCGCAATCCGCATACTTTGAGTAATTCAATAGAATAGTAACGTTTAATGTATGAGCACCATTTTACGACACGACAAAGTGCAAGTTCGCGAGCAAGATTGGATGGATAGGAGCGTTGTGTTTCGGGACTATAGTTGGGCTATAAAATTTCAATAAACAACGCAACATTTCTCTTCACTCGATAAGTTGAAGATGCCAGGGTACTGTTAGGATATAATGCGCAACAGACACGAATGTAGGGGACTGTGTTCTTCAAGAGTAGTTTGATGTCTACCAGCAGGAAGCTTCATCGATGGTCCTAGATATATCTAAGCTCCCATTATCTAAAACTATTTGAACAATTTTCAGCAACAAGGTCAAACAACTTAAAGTAATAAAAACAATCTTTCATGAGCACATTTTTTCTAGCAAAACATTAACAATCCATTATAAAATAGGAAACAAAACCCGTAAAGATAAACACTTTCTCGGGGCAGCTAGATCATCCAACAACACACTGCACGGGTCATCAACGAACCATCCAGCATCATCATTCTGCCATTGAACATAAAGAGACTAAGTGCCAAACTCAAAAAAAAAAAACTGCGGGAGAAGCTTATTTCATTTAATATGCAAATATATCCTCAACCGAAAGCTGTGTGCATCGTGTAAAGCGGATGCCATTTTTATGCTCTTTTCTAACGAGTTTCGTCACTCGCCAGCGTTCCGTGTGTATGCTGTGAGGAAATGAAGAGCTCCCATGGGCATCTGTGCTCGTTTTAAGTTATGCACGCTTTTATGCACTGGCCGGTGCATAATCCTTCGCGTTTTCATTCGACCATCAAATCCATCGCCGGCTAAGCGCACTCCGTAATATGGATCCATTGTTCGTTAGATGTGCGCGTGTGTCTTTCGTCCGCCAAATTCACAAGCTTTTCCCGCAAGCTTGGCCGGCTTTCCGGCTATGCCGCTGATCCGATCCGATATTTCGGTCCTATCCGCGTCCTATTAATGATGCAATTGGGCTGAAAATTTAAATTGCCAAACTTTTGATTGCATTTTTAGCACTTCAATGCAGGTGTTTTGTTATAATGTAAATGTGCCATTCCATAGCAGAATGAAATGGGGAAATGCTATGTCAGTTTAGTGTTTTGTTTTCACGCTGCACGATGCAATGATTTAATGTAAATTGCCTCGAAGGTTCGATAGTTACTCAATAAAAAAAACATCTTTAAATTCTAGTAGACAGATACACACACTCTGAATAATTCATGACAGATTTGCTGGCATACAGCAAACCTAAATATTGATTGTCTTTTGATCTGTTTTTCATTCGACGCAAATGAGACGATGATTGCATTAATTATGCATCAACTGCTAACAGTGTCTAAATACGCATCAGTTGAAAAGAAACGCCGGGTTCCCCAGAGACATAAATACTTCTCCTTTAATAATTTAGTATTCAAATCCAATTACTGCAATCTCATTGTTTCCGAAATGCATTGCTGTGAGCGATGAGTGCACTGCACTAATTATGATCTTTTTTTATTTTCGTTAGAGTAGCCAGACCCTTATATCTTAAGATTCGTACATAATATGTTACTTATACCAAAGCAAACAAACAAAATTACTAAACTTATAGTCATGCGGTTCAGTGATATTTCCTTCTCAAGCCTTAATACTTAACCCCGAGTGCGCTCGATAACGTTTACATTTAAAGGAAAGGGACTACGTCGAATGGCAATGAACATTGCAGAAGTCGGTGCCTTAATTGGCTAAGCTATATCCATAGTTGGTGTCAAAAAAATAGTTCGTATTTTTCCATTCTTTCTAGACGTGTACGATCAGCTGCGTTTTGAATACCAGGTCATGAAATGAAAAATTATTAAACTTAGCTCCTTCTCTGTTAGTGCCTACTTTCAAGAAAATACTTATAAAACAGAAGCTTTTACTATTGCATCCCATAATCCCATAATCCCAACATCCCATAATAGGTGATCGGTGTTTATGCCGGCATTAAAAAGTTTCGATTTCAAGTGCTCCTAATAAATACCTTCTCTTGGGTCATGTTTCAAGCTCCCATCAAGATATTTCGAATCGTGTAAACAGAAGAGCTCGTGCAAACGATCTACGTGCCTCCTGAAAGGACAACCGTTTTCACCACGCCACATTGAAATCGATATCCTTGCTCTCATTGCAATAAAACAAAATGCTTCTCATTACATGCCCTGTTGGTTATGCTACAGCACCTCAGGAAGATCACCCAGTCCCAGACAATGAGATAAAATAGCACCAGAACAAGCCGAACAAAAAACAACAAGAAACCATTGTTGATGCTTTGCCGAACATCTCAAAGATTTAGCACTACAACGAGCCAAAAGAAAGCAAACGCGAAGGAACTGAAATGGTATCACAAACCCCGAAATAAATGCATATTTCTTCAATGTTAGAAAAAGGAAAAAAAAGTCTGAAAATTCACAACCATAGTAAAGGACACGAGACACTACAGAGGGAGAGAGAGAGAAAAAAAAAAACAGACAGACACAACAACGAACGGGAACATAAAATCGCCAGTAAAACTTTAATGCAAATTGAATTTTATGCTCAGCCCCTACAGCTACACGAGCTCGACAAATGGTGATACTTCTTTTTTTTTTGCTTAACTAAGTTTTAGTGTGGTGTGGTTGAATTTGTTTCGCCACGTTCCGTAACCGCTCGGCCGGCGATCCGATGCGGCGCAATATGGTTGTCTTGTCTTTCGTTTTAAAATTATTCTCCTTGCCCGGCCCGATAAACATTTGTTACTGTTGTTCACCCACGATTGCTCAAACGCGAAGAGAAACGACCTTGCACCATCGGTGTTCTTCCGTCTAGGCAGAAAGGTTTTTTAGAATGGTGTCATCTCGTGCGTTTGATCACACTTTTGTGTTGAACCGTTAGCTACAAATAGCCTCTGACGGGGGGTTTTGTTTTTTGTTTCTTTTTTGCGCAACAGTTCGTTAGCGGCAGACTGCAGATAAGACATAGCATTATTTCGATGTAGTTAGTAGGTATCGTTTGATATTATTTTGTTTTCATACACATAATAATGATATAATGATCATAGTCCAACAAATGATTACAGGAATTTGTTTTCAAAGAATCAAAAACTCGAGCGTGCTACTTGCTGCTTCATTTAAGCTTGATGTATTTGAGATCGTCCTTATCATGTCGTATCGATGATCGTTCAAGGATCAGACGTTTTAGACGCTTTGGTCGCCTTGCTATTCTTTTCGCTTGAACAGAATTATTACATGTCGTTAAGCAATAATAATAGTTACTTAATTATTGTAATTTATTGTAATCATTTATCATTTATTGTAATTGTTATTCTTTATTGTTTGCCTCAAGGTTTAACAACAATTCGCTTACATGCTAGTTACTAAACTGAACTAAACCTAACCTAACCTAATCAGATAAATGACCAAGGAGATAAAATGGGGTGAGGGAATATTCAGGAAGAGGAAAATAATCGGGAGCGGAAAGTGGATAATGAAAGATGATAGTCAAAAAGATGGAAAGAGGAATTGAAGGTGCGGGTAGCGCGTAGAAGTGGATCGCTCCTCCCCATTGATGTACGGCGGTGAGGTATGAATAAAGGGGAACGTGAGCGGAGTGAGCGCGCAGGAACATATAGGGGAATAGAGGAGAGCAGGACAGGTGCATCAATGGCATTTAGCAAAACCGACGCAACAAAGGAGGACTGTGAATAGGATCTGCGAGTTTCTAGTAACTGCAGACCAAGCAACCGACATCTTTCCTCGTAGCCAGGCAAGCCAACAGACCAATCACCAGGGGATTTACGTATAGCAAATCTGGTGAAGGACCTTTGAACACGTTCGATGCGATCGATGTGGGTCCTGGCGGTAGGGGACCAGATCACAGAGCAGTACTCTAACTGTGACCTGATCAAGGCGCAAAATAAGGCTTTGAGGCAGTTGGGGTCGCTGAAATCACGAGCTACGCGTTTCAAAACACCCAGGGATCGTCGAGCACTGGCCACTAATTGGTCTATGTGGTGAATAAAGGTCAGACCGGAGTCCAGCCAGACACCCAAATCCTTGACCGCGGAGACACGATTGACGGGGACACGGTTTAGGGAGTACGGATAAACAATAGGAGAGCGGGACCGAGTGAACGAGATGACATTACATTTCTCGGGACAGAGGGAAAGATGATTGAGGTTACACCAAGAAGAAAAACGATTAAGGATATCTTGGAGGATAACATAGCAACTAGGAGAGGAGATGGGATACACTATTTTAAGGTCGTCGGCATAGCACAGGAAGCAGTCGTGAGGTAATATAACACTAATATCATTAATAAACAAAATAAATAGGAGGGGGCTAAGGACACTACCCTGGGGTACGCCAGAGCATGAAGGGAAAGGAGCGGAAAAGGTACCGATAAACTTGACACGATAGTAACGATAGGATAAGAAAGAGTGGAGCCAACAAACAAAGGATGGATGTACGCCAATAAGAGATAATTTCTCAAGGAGGAGGCGATGGGAAACACGGTCAAAGACAGATTTAAAATCCGTGTATATGGCATCAACTTGCGATACCACCTCAATTTGGGACGAGATGTAAGACGTAAAACACATTAAATTAGAGGAAGTGGATCTGTTAGGGATAAAACCGTGTTGTTGAGGAATGATAATAGACCGGGAAAAGTTTAGGAGATAGGATAGGATATATGTACGTATACGGTAATTGCTGATCGTTTCCCACATAAAGTGCATTAGATTTTATTTGTATAAGGACGTTAAATGTAAATTAATAGATTCATTTTTTGTATTGGAAAAAAACATTGTTTTGGAATCATCGGCAATCTTCTTAAAAAAGTCGCATCATGTTATGTAAATATTAGGCAACACTAACGATCATTATTTTATGTAAATATAAGGTAACACTAACGATCGCAGCGTCGTAAAGATGCGCCTTAACACACACTACACCGTCCTAATGGCATACTCATACTTATTCATGCACACTGCAAACACTACTAATAAATACGCACACTATAAGTCCCCTTGTCCACTGACTAGTGATTTGTTCAATAGCAATACAAAGAAAATCTCGTCGGTCCAGCAGTACCCAATTATATGAAAGCATCCATAACCTCAACAGCCCGGATAGCTCAGTCGGTAGAGCGTTGGACTTTTAATCCAACGGTCTAGGGTTCAAGTCCCTATTCGGGCGGGGAACAATATTTTTAGTAAAGGTGTAATAAATGTAAACTAATTCCAATCACACTAGTTGAATCAATCACTATTAAGAAAATCAATAAGTGCCGTAACCATAACCTTTCTTTGACTGGACTAGATGTATGTGGATGGACGGAAGGAGTTCTCTGTAATGTCCTGTCGCAATCAAAAAAATTTCAGAAACACAAGTTTATAGTCAAATTGAAAACTAAAAATCATCCAGTTTTTTTTTATATTGCTCTTATTATCTGCTTCTTCTCACGCTCTATCGCTATTTCCTAACTAAATAATTTAATAACTTTCATATTTATTCTTTTGAAGTGACTAATGCATTTGCACGAATGAAGATGAATCTAGATAAAAATATCCTCGACAAATACCAGCAGAAGATAATAAACAGTTCAATGTGATATAAGACAAGTATACGCCGTGCACAACGACAATACAACATTATCAGCTTTTTCACAATCATAGTTTTATTTCCACTCGTTCATTGTCTTTCCTTTTATTTTAATAAATATTATTATCCCGATTACATTACTATTACATCATTTTTACAAACAACACGCCGCAGTCGCAGTCCAATCTGTTCTATTTTAAACGTGTTCTGTTACGTTATCTTTCGACGATGCTATTTTAATTTATTGGTATTGTGTTTCCTTTGTTGGATCGTGGTATAGTTCATGGAGTTGCATTTAATGAACAATTTTACATACTTTTGTTCTGATGGAGGTCAAAAATTAATCGTGTCAAATGAAATTAATTTGCAGAATCAGATGCACGATGATGCATAGGTTTGTCTGAGTTAATTCCGTATTGTTTTAGTTTCAGGGATGGGGGACTGTTTTAATAAATAAATGTAAATATTCGAAAGCATATTACACAAAAGAGTTTGTAGAGTGAACATTCGTTGAACCGAATGGACAGTGGGAACGGAAAACCGTATGGTTTTATTTTAGTAAATTAGTCCTTAAAGCTTTTAGCAAACATAATGTGTTGTATTTATCTTGTAAATTATTTCGGGCTTTTTAATTACAAAATTTTGCAGTACGAACATTGTTTTAGGCTTTTTTTCCAATTTATCTGTTTCGCTAAATGACGGTGCTATCCCTTCAAGGGTCAAGAAGAACTAAAACAACTGTTCCAATGTTTTTAGCTAAACAAAACACCAAGATGTTCTAAATAAATTAACCATTTATATTGATTTATCCTACGAATGGATAAATTAAATCAAATCATTTTCAGAAGGAACATCGAAAAGCAAAGTGAATATGATATCATACATTTAGATATTTTACTGTCATCCTGTAAATTTTATAAACAGGCACTAATTATTTATGTCGGACAACATATTGTTAAAATTGAAATTTTGCCAAAAGAAAACAAGTCACAGGAAAAAACCATGGCCATAAAATCGATGATAAGAAGGCTACAATACCGTTTTTTGAACCATTCAATCCATTAACCAGTGTACGGGAAAAAGATTACCGCAAAAAATGATTTCTGAATACGAAAAATTCCCCATTCCAAGTCGGTTTCTTCATGAGCTTAAAATATCTTTGGTTTCTAATCTAATGAAATATTATCTTAATTGCAAGCCTCTCGATCCATGTTGCGAGTGTCAGAGTTCTGTTACCAAAGATTAAGAATTGTCAAATGTAAATGAAGTTTTTCAACCGATAACAACCCATATCAAACAAAAACAGTGGAAATAAAAACTTAAGGAAGGCGCAATTTTGAAAAATGCATACCTCAATGCGGTTCGATTTTTAAGAAAACGACACGAAATGATAAAATCATTAAAAATTCTATTATAAGCAATCTTTCTGTTCGTGAACTGTCAATGCTACTGTTTTCTGCGTAAAGACTTTGTATAAGCATGTTATTAATTACTGTATTTTTTTTAGTGAGCCTGGGGAAACTTTCGACATCGTTTAAGTTAATAGTAAGCAAATTAACGACCAATAAATGCGACAGTTCAAATTCAAGAGAGAGAGAGAGAGAAAGAGATGGCGTGTATTGTAGAAACAATAAACTTGAAGGAAGACACCAAAAATGTGTTAAAAACTAAACTAATTGGACATTTTAAAACACCGTAGCGTTTCCAATGGAGATAAAAATAACTAACATCACAGTTCAAAATTATTTAACAAATCAATCTTATAGATATAACATAATTACATCGCTCCATTATAAGCGCGATTCCTGTTGGAACGGAAATTATACACACACAAATTAAAAATATTAAAAAGTTGAAAAACAAATCAAATCATTTGTCTAGGCTCCCAGTTATGAGGCAACTTACATTGACGTACAATCCAAACACTGTCCTATCGTACGCTTATGATGCGTGGCCAATAACAGAAGTAGATTTATCACACATTTTAAAACTCGCTCAAACTACCTCAACATCATACTCCTTTCTATTGCGTCCGTAACGCATCGCAGTAATTTTTGTGTGGCGAAACGCTATCAGTTCCTTGCTTTCAAATGTTTACTTTTTTCTACAATCACAATTTGTGGTATAATATAATAGCATCGTACCGGTATGTGTGGTTGAAATTAAACTTTGCTTATATCGTACTGTAAGACACGTGCATTCCAATTTTCAAATATCAAAGCTTTTAACGTTCCAAACATAGACCATGACCTTTATAAAAATAGTGCTCCATTTTCCGTTAACAGTGCAGTGCGATAAAGTATTGATTTTAAATCAGTAATTAAAATTTCGAAAATTTTCTCCAAATTTTTCCTATGCTTATAATCTATCAATCAGCGTTTTGTTGTCTTTTGTGGCACTTGTAAAATCCTGTTGGTTGTTTTCCTTTTTTTTTTATTTTATCAACGTAATTTCAGGCACTGTTGAGAGCAAAAACTAAATCATGAAATTAGGTTGCCCGTGTAAAAGCAAACCAATGTTGCATAGTGTGCTCCTAATGTTTTGTGAACAATAAACATTTCTTTTTTCTTAAGGCATTGCTTGGCAAATTAAAATGAAAATTAGATTCCCTCTATTTATGTCTGCGTGGTTTTACTGAAGTTGTGTTGTTGTAATAATTTTGTCTTGAGTAATCCATGATTATGGCCAAGAGGTAATGTTACTACCTCATAGAAGGAACTTAATCTTCGCCAAGTCAGAAGATGCCTACAATTTACCATTCTGCCATTAATGTTTCACACAATTCACACGCTTCACACACACACTCTTATAGTAATTTGACTAAAAGCACATTTAATAATGCTTCATTTAGTGTAAAACATTCGTAAATATTTAGCCTAGATCAAAAGGAACGATCGATTATTTATAAGCCATTCCCTTAGTGTTATTCAATTTGCGATTGATGAATGCGAGTTGCTTGTGGTAGGTTTGCTTGTTGTAATTTTTACAACGTATTTCCACCAAACACTTTTTCGCATAATAGGTTGGAATGAAGGAAGGAAGGCACCCACAGGGATGTAATAAATTATTAGACTGTTTGGACGTTGTGCTCACGATGATAGTCCGTCTATCTATTAAGAAATTTACTTTATGAAGTTTAAACTTTTGAGCAGTAATGTTGTAAGTAGGAGCAAACCCGCTATCTTGTAAGATAAGAGTACAAACAGTAATGATAGAATAAATATTAATATTTCTTACTAATTAGCAGACCAGCTGCTGCTGCCACAGTACACAGTTCTTCATAGAAAAACTTCCTTTAACAGAGTTCCTAGTATTGAAGGGTGAATGTTTCAAACTCTACCTGATTACTTATCGTCTTGTGTCTGTCAACACCCTCGATGATAGCTGTCTCGATTGCTCACTGGGACACTCACCGTTCATTATGCTTCCATTGCTACTTCCCGTTTCGACGCCACTGCTGCTGGCAGATGTTGGACGACCGTCTTTGTCCTGACATTGGTCCATTGATTTGGTTCTATATTTGGCCGGTTTTTCCACTAATCGCGGATTTTCCAGCAGCAATTGATACAACTGATTAACCTGTATCTGGTGTTGGGGCGGGTTTGGCTGCTGGATCTTTTTCGACGGCACAACAGGATCAGCAGAAGCTTCGAGCGAAGTCGTCCGTAACGTCGATTCCGTTACTGAAGGCGGCTGCATGAACACTGGAAACGTTTGTGAATTTGGCATACGAGTTGCTATATGTGCTGCATGTGCCGGAATGCGATCGTCTCTGTGCAACGGCGGATCACCAGTAGACGATGGTGCAGCAGTTCCAACAATCAGTACGGCATTTGTTGCATTCACTGGCGGTATCGGAGGCGGCGGCTCTATTCTCGGATCATCATCAGGATCGTGCGGAGTTTGATGCGATGATGGTAAAATAATAGCATCTGATCGCCTCGATAGCTGGTAAGGTTTGTGGTGATGGTGAAGTTCCTGATCGCTGGTATGCTTCCGATTAAGCGAATTTAGCAAACACTTTAAATCTTCCTGACTAACACGATGTGCGGCTGTTGTCGAACCTGTAGCCGATGCACAATCACCACCAGTTCCCGAGTCCTTTGACGAGAGATCATCGTCTAAATCGTCCGAATCAAGCTCCGTTGAGGGAACGTTCGTCTTAGACACCGCACTATAGAATCCTGCGTGATCGCGTCCAATTGTACCACCATCGGCACTCTCTCCATCATCATCTACGTTACTCGTTAACTCGCCATTGCGTACCATCGGAATTAAATATTCAAAATAGCCAGCAGGAGTGGTAGAAGTGCCGACACCACTACGTACAATCAAATTTGGCTGATTAATCTCCATACCAGTGGCAAGATCCAGTTCAGTATCTCCCGGACATCCGCTAACCGAGCCACGTATTCGTTTCTTCATACGATACATACAAATCATCCAAACGAACGATGTCAGCATTACACAAGCTATAAGCGCAAGCATGATCGTCAACCAAGAGTCCAGTTTGGCTTGTAATTGTTCTTCCTCCTGAACACCTGCTGTTCCATATGCGGTACCGATATCGCCCAACACAGCACCATGCATGTCTTCCGGACCGTCAATGACGATAAGCCGTGTCGACTCGCTCTCGCTGTCAAAATCATTCTCAAACCGACATTCGTACAGTCCAGCATCGTTCATCTCCGTATCGACGATCACAAGCAGTTGACCCTCGCCCGTAATGAAATGCCTTTCCGTCAATCCGATTGGCTCTCCATCCTTTAACCAAAATATTACCGGTTTAGGCGACACAGTTACCTTACACTCAAGCACACTCGCTTTGCCGATAGGAATTTCTAGACTCGTTACAGACCGGCTTGTTTTTTGGTTCTCCAACACTACCACCGAAGCGTTCGCGCGAATAATTCCTGCCGGATTCTCCGCGGTGCAACTGTACATTCCCGCATCGACAAGTTGAACGTTTAAAATTAGGAAAGCCCCTTCATTCGGTATAACGTGCATGCGGCGTTCCTTTGCAGCAGGAAAATCATTTCCACCGTCTTTTTCCCACGATATCTGAGGCTTCGGTTCACCCATGGCAGCACAATCCAATCGGGCCACCTTACCCGGTTCGACACTTATATCGGACGGCGTTTTACGAAACCTGGGATACGTTCCAACGGATACCTTTACTTTGGGCGAGTACACCACACCGAAATTATTGGTAATGATGCACTGATATTTGCCGGCGCCCGATTGCTGTATATTTGGTATTATCAATTCCGTTGTACCAATTGTGCCATTTTCGTTGTTTATCTGATGAATCGTGTACTGATCGGCAGGCAATTCCGCATTATCCTGCTTCCATCTGAATGTCATTGGGTCGGCTGCAATAGATGTGGCCGTGCAGACGAGCGATACGTTAGTGCCCCGAATACCGATTTGAGATTTCGGTTCATCAATGAGATGAGGTTTGGGGGAATCATCTGTTTGGGGAGGAGAGAAAAAATAAATGTTGACATCAAGTAGTACTAACAAGTTTTAACACTCTTGTTTCTAGATTCACTACTTACAGCACGAAAAGTTTGCTAAATGCAAGTCACGGATCAATCGACTTCGCAACCAATACGGGTAGATACATTCGGCATCCACTTGAAACATATCTCGTCGTTCTCCGCTCGTAATCCACTGGTAAAACCAAACCAGATTACAGTCGCATATTAAATTAGACGAATTCATAACGAAACTCTGTAATTTTTTATAACAATAAAACAATCATTAGTAAAACTAACAAAAGCAGCATACGGACATGAGAAATTCGTTTCTCACCTTTAACTGGGGTGTAGTCTTAAACGTATTGTTCTGTATCGATGAGATGTTATTTTGGCTCAGGTCCAGTAACGTAAGCGACTTCAAACCCACAAATGCATTTCGATTGATTGACTTAATCTCGTTTGCATTCAAATATAACCGCTCTAACCGGCTTAACCCCATAAAAGGTCCACGCATATCCTCGATTGTCGACGAGATGCGGTTTTCGTTCAGATAAAGTGTTTCTAGTGCACTCGTCTCGTTGAACGTACCTTCCCCGATCAGCGATATACGATTACCTTGCAGGTTGAGTGTTTGCAAGGACGATAATTCCTCAAATGTGTAGCGATCGAGCGATTCCAGCTGATTGTACGAAAGGTCTAAGCTGATCAGTTTCGGAGTAAATTCCCATCCGGAACGTTCAATTTCGACTATTCGATTATGGGACAAGGCAAGATTGGTGAGGCTGGTCAGATTGAAGAAGCCTTCCTTTCGTACGGTAGCAATGCTGTTGTTGTTCAGCTCGAGGATCGCGATCGCTTTGAGCCCATGAAACACACCATTTTGCAACGCGAGAATACGATTATTGTTTAGCTTTAGACTTTTCAGTTGATTCTGGTTCTGGAAGGTTAGTACTTGCACTTCCTCTAAGCCATTGCTGCTAATTTCTCTGTAAAGAAGATAAGCAAGGAAAACATTAGACGATTGCATCTTGCGAAATTGTCGTAATAATTATACTTACAGCCTTTTCAACGTTTTCAGTCGATCGAACGGACCTTTTGTGAGGATTCCCAGCTTGTTGAAGTTTAAATTTAAATACTGTAAATTATTTTTCACCGGAAACGAACTGTACTGCAGCTCCTGTATAGCGTTGCGCGATAGGTCCAGAAATTTCAACGCTGGCAGCCCTGCTAACGCATCCATGTCGATAGTTTCGATTTCATTGTTGTTTGCAAACAACTTTGTAAGATTTCTTACGCCCCTCAATACCGGCAGACGACGCAATCGATTGTTGTTTAAGTTTCTGAAATACAGTTTTGTTAGAAGAAAATTATACGTCATACGACATCTAACATAGTAAACAATAAAGTTTTTTCACTTAACCACTCTACTTACAGCTCTTGCAGCTTGCGAAGGTCAGTTAATTGCGCCGAAATTGTATCGTGGGTCAAATGATTGGAGGCCAGATCACTGTAAAAAACACAAATTGGAAAAAGGCGATTATAAAACGTTAGTAGATAACACATCAATAACAGGGAGATTATATATCAATCGTATTTTCTGTAGCCTTCATACATGATACAGTTACCCCAAACGTATTGTTACAATTCTAACAAACATTTGAATTTTTGTTTTATAACATAAACTGGTATTCATTTGATGCTGTATCTTATGCTTTCGTAATTAATTCTGTAGAAATTGGTGTTATTAAATCTGCATCTAAACTACCCAAGTTTTGATTTATAGGAGTTTATAGATAGACTTGCAGAGAAAAAAATAAAGAAAGTGTTTAGTCAACAGCAACACCAGTCTAACGTAATAATTCATCGATAAGATAAGTGCAGAAAAAGGTGTGTTCTGAACCGGAACGTAACGCTTGGCACGCAAAAAAGGCCTAATATCATTCGTGTTAAGCGTGATAAGAAGAATGAGGATAGAAAAAGACGGTTCAAAACAAAATTTAACAAAATATTCGAGCACGTTAAGCTACATAATAATTGATAAAAAAATACAATGTATTCTTATAATTTATTGGTTAATAATGATGGCGATTACCACAAAAAAACTAAACCCCAGTGTAGTGCACGATTCAACAAATTGAACGACTAAGTTGAAATCTAGAATATCCCGCGCCTCCTATTTGTAAGCAGAACTGACTATTCTGCTATGGCTATTTCGAGTCACAGATAGGCCCATACATTCGACCAGACAATACTAGACCGATAACGATGGGAGGACAACTAATAACAGTACGAAGAAGAAATCTCTATATAGTCAAATGTCAAAATCTCTATAACATATGCCCATCGATGATCAATGTTTTAAATGATTCACTTGATTTATGAGCGTGAGAACCGTCAGCCAAGGACTATCAGTGACAACAATAACAAAAAACTGTATCATCAATTTTGTTAGTGTGAATATGAAATATGAAAATAAAATGAAAGAAAATAGGTAGAGTTTGACAAATGGAGTCAATCGTTCATGAATCATGAATAATCAACTACCAAACAAAATATCAAACGGATTGATCGTGCTGCAGATAAGGCATGTAGTACAGCCGTCCCTGTCATAATTTGCAGTAGTTATGCTGGATGTTCCTTTCCTTATAAATTACATGAACAGTGGAAAAAAACAATTCCACGACGATATAATGCTCATACAAAGCGCATCAAAGGAATTTCCGGTTTGCAAGATGGATATTCAATGAAGTATTTTCGGTACTATTTCGGTTTGTTTGATATGTTAATAAGTTGCTATACGGGGACATCATTATGAGAAGGTTAAATGTATTGGTTGTCATTGAAACGTCACTGAAATTCCGCACCATAATGTACCGCCCCCCAAACTGAACATCAATTGATCGTAATTACATGATCGCTCAATAATACTCAATGACGTACGAATGTCACCACAGTACTTATTCTACCGCAGGTTATTCTACAAAAGGGGGAAAACAATCGTTCGATGAATTTTCTGCATAGCTATAATATAAAATCTAAACACGAATAAAGCTTGATCCGCTGCTCAATACAACAACTAGCAGCACACATGCGTACTTGTTGGCACCAAGCAGACTGATCCGTTGTCCGTCCCAGTGTAGGTTGAGGAAGGTATTCGATGTGAGCTGCAATAATGCGCACACAGTCAACAACAAACTTGCATTTGCATTACAGCTTAACGCAGGGTAAACTGCATCATCTACTAACCCAACGTCGTGCTCCCCCTCTCCAAGCAGTAGTGTACTCATGAATGGTCGAGGTCCACCTTCATCACCCATCTCCCTAACCACCTGCCACCTACTGCAGGTCGATGGATCCGAGAACCTGTCAGGCTGCGGAACTAACACGTGTGTAGGCGATGACGAGGTGGTATGTATTTACACTGAACCGAGGCACAAATGCACCGAGTAGCGAATGCTCATGCGCGGGAAGGCATACCATTATTTATTTGCAAGGGGATTTCCTCATCGCCATACTCACACTAAACTCGTTTCGCATGATGATTTCACCAATGGAGACAATCGGTCTAATCAATCCACAGGTGGTATTTTAGATACATTGGATTAGACGCAGTAATGACACACTCGGATGAAAAACTTAGTATTAAAAAAACAAAGCACATATCAATGGTGAATTAAAAATATGTCTATTATTATTATTCAAAACATTGGAATACAAAATAGTTTACAAAATTACTTATCACGGTTAGCAGAAGTTCATACCCGTTTAAGAACGCGATTTTGGTATGTCATAATCTTCCGTCTCCTGTTTAGTGTTACACAAACCAATATAAAAAAGGAATGTTAAATTCCTCCATAAACTCATAATCGGTACACACCCACATTCCATTGGCTATGCTTCGATTGGATTTTTCTGTTTTCGTTTGTGCAAAAAAAGGAGTGCAACTTTAACCAGCTGACCACGATCATCATATGGATGCTGGGTGTGGTAGGATCAAATTTGAAAACCGACGCATGCAACATTAGTATAGGAGAAAAAATGAAACGTTCGCCTTGAAGCTGTTTTCGATTAGTCACAGGGAGGCACAAGCCGGTTCAATTTGTACCTTGATAACCGTTAGACAGTAGTGGCCGACAAAATGGTCAATTTGCAACATCGTACAAACGTTGCCAGAGTGGGACAGAAGACGGTTAGATTTCCCTCTCGACCCATAACGCAATTTATGGACCCTTTGGAGGGATAGAAACAGTTCATGTGATGTATACAAACCTTTGTGGGTTGTTTGCACACTTAATAGTTTTACAATTGCAGTATCTAGTTTCATAAAGTCAGTAAAAGCGGGGTCAATGAAGTGTTGGACATGGAAAGGTTTTTTAAAAGCTGTCAATAACATGCGAAAATGATTCCAGTTCTACCTATAAATTTACCACTTCATCTTCAGCAATGTCTCAAACATTGAGCATTTTTAAGAATAAATAAACTGTTCATAAATCAAACTTAATGCAATTTGTTATAAAAGAGGAAACGTTAATAATATAGAAATCATTCAACTTTCAGAAAAATACATTTCATAAAACATTGTCTTAACAGCCATCCGTGCTTAACAAATTAATCTGCACTAATAACATGTTGATACTATACAGACTGTGTGAAATTAAGAGCTTCTATTGTAATATCATCTGAGAAGGATGTCCTTAAAGAAGTTAGCATCCTGAAATAAGCTTTTCTGTAGCATTATCTTGTGTTACGTTTACCGAAAATGCTGTCATGCTTTTGAAGTCATCTAAAACCAATATACCAAACAGCGAACTAAATGTAAATCAACAAACATCTGATTTATAAATTGTAAAAATATACTTCCGTTTCAAGCGTGTTGCGATTAGTAAAGATCATTATCAAACAATCAAGAATTCCACATTGAATATTGGAGAGTTCAATCTGTACAGAAAAAGTCTACATAGTCCTCAACGTTATAAACATTTTGATCACACACTGTCATTTTCAAACTAGTTATATTACCAAAATAAAAACTACAACAAAAAATTCACAATCATTTCCATCATTTGGTCTAGCTTCTCACACATGCACAAGTTGAACAGCAAGATAGATTATCTTAACCGCTCGCTGCAAAACTTTCTGCCTTTTTTGCCTTTCCATCAAACACGATAACAGCTAATATCTTTTTAAATCAGAAACCGGCTGTGATAACAAACAAGCTCATTTTTTTTTTTTTGGTTTGTGCAAACATTAAAACGCTTTGCAATTGCGAGTGTGACTCTATCCATCAAAACATAGATAAAAATATATCGATCAATTAGAACTGTTGCTTGCGATCACTGTTCCGACATACTAACATAACTTCAAGTTAAATGGACTTTGTGCTTGCGGCCGTTGTATATCAAATCTTTCCTTGATTTGAAATCAATATGAAGTTGTGTTATAAACGCAACAAACCTCAAAGTATCCGGTAAAATGAACGAATGTAATAAAACTATGTAGGTAATGTAAATAACAGGAGCTGTAAAATTGTTATTCGCTTTGCCTTTGATCTTGATGCCTATATTCCACACGTTTACAAGGGCCCCAGTATCCTATCGAACACCTATCGACAGCTTGGTCTGTGATCGTGTCCATAGCATAGATAGCGGGCTACGAGGGTTGTAAAGCAAATAAATACTCGCCACCAATCTTATCGAAGTTATCAAACCAAACACCAATAGGGCGATAATAAGTAAATCAAATGTTACGGTAACGTGTATGTGTTTGATTGTCAATGTTGTTTGAGTTTTGGACCATTAAAAACTTTTCTTATACAATATCAATAAACAACTTCAAATGGAGTAAAAAACGCTCTTTGCATGCCAAGGCTATGATGAGTTAAGATATTCATATGTTTGTTCCAAAACTCCATAACGATTTAGTTTTCAAATTACCAAGAGCGGCGCTTTTTCCTAATCGTAAATGATTGATGTGTAAACATCGATGGTACTTTCGATTGTGTGTGGCTATTGAATTGATGCTATTCAGTTGATTGTTGTAATTCTCCAACAAATAGTAGATAGGACAGACAGTCAGATAGTTCACTTGACTCGTTTATTGGTCTGGTCGGAACTATCGATGCGCGCGCTTTGCACGCATCGTACACTCTTATCGCTTTTCAAAGAATGACACCACACGCACTGGGTAGCTCTCCATTATCGATCATCGCCGCATAAATAGACAACTATAAAACAGTAAAACGTTGTGAAGCAGTTTTCCAACTAGAATGGTAAACAAACTGATCGATCGATCGAAGACCTTCTTCTCTACACACCAAACGATTGGAGATAAAAAAAAAGAGCTGTAGCTCTCTACTTCTTCGAAAGCCGCCTGTTCAAATACGCCTGTTCGGAACCACGCTATTGCGATAAGGGTTGCCGAACCCCCTCTTCGCAATGGTCAACCCTTTTTTGGCGCTTTTCTAGGGTCTTTTCCTCTAGTCACGACTGTATCTGTCACTGTACCAAAACTAATGGTGGTACATTAAGCTATCCGAACTAGAAAATTTAATGTACACAACCCAAGCTAGCGTTCCAATACAATACTGTATGTTCCAAAATTTACTGATAAGAAATCCTATCGATAGTGAAGCGCAATGATGTGTACGTTAGGAAGTGCGCATTACATTTTTAAGCATCATTGCATTGCGGGGGGGAGCCCAATGTCCTCAGCAAATCATCATAAACCCGATTTGCCATGTTTAAAGTGTGAGGTAAAAGCTTTCAGACATTGCTAACCTCCACACAGCCCTCATGATATCATCTTTAGAAGGAAAATCATGTATGTGCATGGAAAGCAAGAAAGGAAAACATGGCCCCGTTCCAAACATGGGTAAAATGCGCGTTCTAGTTAAACATGGCGGTTGCTCTTTTAATTCCATATGTGCGCATGTTGTTTGTAGAAAAGTGCCGCCGACATCGTCGTCGTCATCGGCTCTATAATCGCAGTGTAACAATGCCAACAACAACAACAACAACCACAGCAGCAAACAGTAATTGCGCACTTTGCCAGCGATACATTACAGAGAAAAACTATAGTGTCAACATGCAAGTGGAAGAAAAAAGCTTCGATAGGAAATCGAAGCCATACGTGTTCTCCGGCCTTTCGGTTCTGGTTTATTCTGTGGCGGTCATTTTGGCCGTGGGTGACTCCGCGCTGGAGAAATCCCAACGACGAGTGGGTGGAAGAGAATCACGATAAGACTACAAAACCTAACACCAATGCATATGACGTGTTCAAGATAGATGTGCTATTCAGTGGTTATAATGTTTTAAATTGACGACGAACTTTGGTTCACTGTTATAGTTATAGTTATCGACATCTCAGCTAAAGTCAGTCAGCAAAAAACCTGTCCAAACACATGCGTTTGGTTAAGCTTTATTTCATGATCTTCATTAACTTAAACGCTATATAAAGCATAATAATCTGTGATGTAGACTGCAGCATTTCTGTGAAAAATGCACTCAAACGAACTCCAGCAATCTATTTCGACAGAGCTTCACTTCCGGTAAAGCATTTTGTAAACGAAACCTGCAGTGCACAGTGCACAGTATGTGTGTTATGATCATAGGCATCATGCAAAGGGAAATCCTAAAGAAAATCCCTCCTGAACAGAACAACACGAAACCTTCAATCAACAGCTCATTTTCAACCCCAAAACGAAGCTACTTTGAATCGTTGATTGATCCATTTTGAAGGATGATGGGATGATGAGTTATATAGCATTCAGAAATGGTTTACATCTATGCTTCGAATTTAACCAGAAGTATGAAATGCAAATGCATTTACCAATTTATAAACGCTTCGCACTGGGAACGTGATGGGAACAGATGAACAGATCAAGCTGACATATTGTACCGTAAGTCACGTAAACCGGACGTGAAAGAATGTTCGCAGTGATAGACGCTGTGACGCTTGTGATAAGCCGATCGATGAAAAACAAGACAAGTGTCTTTGTTCTCTTGAAACGAACCATGATTGTATAGAGCCACGATATTTTCATTCCTAAAACTATTCTTACGCATCATCTCACTATCCATCTTCTTCAGTATTAAGTCTTAAACAAAAACCAAAACATTTGAGGCGACGACTTGTAGATACTGTGCACTATATGCTTCAACAAATTGTACAGTTTTACAACCTCTTCTCTCATCTGAATGCAAAATATGGCTTTTGGTAATGGTAAGACTTTTAATAGGGGCCAGATCTAGCCTCCAAACTATTTTGTGCTGGCATATAATGCAGTAGTAACTCCTGCAAAACCCCCAAGGTCAAGTATCAAGTTTCTTATTGATTAGTATTGTGAAACATTCATTCAGCAATCTAAAGATGAGTCTAAATGTTAAAGGATATCTACAAGACAAGATGGACACTTTAAAAACGAACTGTCATGTCTTAGACGAAGTCGTCCATGTGACTATCACCCAGAATAAATGGCTGATGGCGGGGATTATTCTTGAGCGTATCGTCGTCGATCCCAACAGCCCTCAAAAGCGATGGACACCTAACTGATACCCATTCAGTGGTTTATAATAAACAATAAAGTTGTCGATTGTATGAACTAACCAAAAAAAAGAATCCAAATCCGTTTGGTAACTACAACAACCGAATGGACAAAATCATTACCAAATCATCATCATCGTCATCCAATTCTTATCGTTCTTTTTCTAGTCTAATTATGCAATTTGCATTCAACTATGTTTGCTGTAGACGAATGAATTCGAATCGATCAAACTTTCGCCTGTGCGGGGCATTTGCTATACATAAATGGAATCAGCCGAAAGAATAATAGCAACAAACAATATTTGCCATTATCAGTTTGTTTCATTTCATTCAACCAACGTGTACGTGTTTAGCAATGTTCTATTGATAGATACGGAAGATACGTCAAGGAAACATGTTGTTTATCCCGACTTTCTCATTAAATCCGCAAGAAAGGGTAAGCGTAACGTTAAAAGCGGTCGAAGACCTTCTAATTAATGAGAAAATGATCTTCCGCGGTCGATTAAGCATTTCCGAAACAGGATTAAACTTTCGTCGTCAGACCGACCTTTGGGAAACGCGAAATTGCTCATCGCATGATGGATTGCGTGATTCGCCGGAACGATCCCAACATGTCCAACACCACCGCTACTCCTATGACTCTCTACGAAATGCCTCATCTTAGCTGTATGTCGGATGGTGCGATTTTGCACGCTTCTCTGCCCGGAAATGTCACCGCACCAGCCCATCCATTAATTTGTCCATGCTTATTGACATTCCGTCCGGGGTAGGCGGAGTGTTAGAGTGCATATTGAAGGCATATGACATCGCGAAAGTCTATGCACACCACGGGAAAATGTGGTTTTTGGCATACACACACTGTCCATCATGGAGTTGCTTTCGAGGGCTAGTGAAAGATCTACCGTGGTGTGTTTGTGTAACACTTCTTACACTCAAAGGGTCTAGTGGTGGCCTTTTAAGGGTCGGGCGTCCGGGCGTCGTCGGGTCGTCGGGCTTGGCTTGCAGAATTTGTTATATTAATAAATCAAACCTTCCAACCGTAGGAACGATCGCTCCGGACGATCCTCATAGCTGGGAGACTTACACCGACGGCCAACGACGCACAACGATCGACAGACGGGGCTGAGCGGATGAGCGGTAAGCACACAAACGGGGCTGAGCGGTAAGCATGCGTCGACTAATGGATGTTTAAAAACGGAGAATCCGCGTATGACACGACGTTGGCGGAAAATTTGAATCCACCCTGCGTTAATTTACCACCCTTTTCTGCCCTTTTTCCGATTCCTGTCGACCCGTTAGAAAGCGGTAATATACTTACAGATTATCCACCCAGCGCGGCATCGGGAACAGCGTCTTCAGGTTCTTCTTCGAGCAATCGATGGCATTTCCCAGGCAGGGGCAACGTCTCTGACCAAAGTTGCAAAAGTTGGTGTCATCCTCGCCATCGTCTCCGGCGACAAACGCTCCGCCGTACGACGCGCAATGCGACAACCAAATGCCAACGGCAAGGATGGTGGCAATTAATCGGAGCATTTTTATTTTTACTTTAGTCCGCCCTTTGCGCGTATCTAGCTTCCACGCTTCCTCTCACCGTAGTACGTGTTAGTAGAGATCGCGTGATTCTACTACGACCGTCTCCTGTAGTGTGTACACGATCAGTTTCAGACAGTTGTATAAGGTAAGATTTTCCGATCTATTCGCTTTGAATTAAGATCCTTCTTCTAGACATCGTTTATCGCAATTAAAAAGACGCACACTTGGCTGCATGTGGGACCATCGGACAAGGGAACGCGAGATTTGACAATTCGGCATCACACACTGCAACATACATTGGACAGACGACACACGCGCACAGTACTACTCTCTACACTCAGCATCATCACATCATCCTCCCTCGTCGGTATTAATTAACCGAGACGGCGGTCGCTTTTGCACAATTTTGGCACACACAGTTTTCCCTTTCTTTTCACCAATATGTCGGACCAATACCTTTCACTACACAAACCATTTCGGATCCACCGGTATCATCATTCTGTGGTTCTGTTTCATTAACTGTTGTTAGTGATGCTGCTGCGACAGTTGCCATGGTAAAACGGTTATTGAGAATCGTCCTCAAAATGTGTTTCGTTTTGCTTGTACTCTTGTTTCAGGATAACCCAAAACAGTTATTGTGAAAGATTTTCTTCCTTGCAGCTGGTAACGTACCTACATAAACGACAACACATCCGAACACATTACCGATCCGTGTTCAAGGGATGTATGTAATTGGAACCTATATTCCTGTGACTTCCCACCAAGAAGATGGTCCAGTCTCCGATTCCCGGAAAACTCCCGGACCGTGAACAACCACCCGTTGTTGGTACCGTGCGCCCCCTGGTATTACGCCACTACGTGCGCGCCTTCGGAGTTGACTCTCTACGCACTCTCTCCTCTCTTTCTCGCTATCGCTCTCATCCAAACCGGGGAAATTGTTTTTGTTTTGCTGCCCTCACGACGACCCATATGCATCCGCCGTTTTACAGTCAAACGTTGACGTCGTTCTACGGGAACCCAACAGTCTCGTTATGCTATCCGAGGCCTTTCTCTTGACTCTTTCCGCAAACGTCTTTTCTGACCCAGCGCCGGCTGTCTGCCGTACCCGGGGATGATGTTGAAGAACCGTGTGGTTGTATCTTCCGTGCGCTACAGCTACATCACACGCAACACGAGATCAAAACATACACACCACTCCCACACTACCGTACACCCACGCTAAGCGCGCCTGTGCGCAACCACACACACTAACACTAAGCGGGCCAACATTACGCGTCGTTGTCACAACGGGGGAGACACACCGTACGGTGCAACCCACGGAGTTTGATTAATTTTTGGGAGTTTTTGTTATTGTTGCCTGGTGAAGAAGTCTCCACTACACACACCAACGACGCTTGTTCAGCAATTGCATCTCTGCATCACAGCATGCCGTGCTTTCCGTGCTTCTATTTCTGCCCGTTTTTATGTCTATGTTACGCGAGCAACGGTTTACTTTTCTTCAACTACCCGATTATGGCAATACACCAGGAAAGGGCATATCGGTTTTGCTGCTGCTATTTACACCACACACAGCTCTACATAAACCACACAAACGACACACACACACACCGTACATTTATCACTGTTTCTAATGCTTTGCGTTTATGTAAGCTAACGGTTGATCACATGTAGGCACAATTTTCGTCACTATCACCAGACCGGACCACTGATCCAATCGGAAAGGTTAAGAATTAGTGGTGAAAAATCAATTCAAAAAGTCACACTTTTCGCGCTGCACAAACGCGAACAACCCCAGACGACGACGGCGACACAACACACCGCGAGCATATCACACACCGTGAGCGAGAACGAAAAAAAACGCCATCATCCAACCCAATACAACACACACCACACTGTTTTCGATATCAATCGTTTCTCTCTTTCTTTCTACCTTGGCATGTGAACTGCGAACGCACCACGACCAAAGCGAACATGCTCAACTGTCAAAACAAAAGTTTCTCTTCACTCTCGCGCTCTCGCGGAAGAGAAAAAAAGGCACACAAACACGTACGGCCGCGAGGAAAAACGACGAACCGTACAGCGGCAGCGTCAAGAACGAAGTGAATATCTCGAATGCTGCGTCGTTGTGTTGTGCCACCCCTTGTGGTTCTTCGCGTCGGTGGCGTAATGCGTGTTGTTTTCTTTTCCGGATATATACAGCGAAGCACACGCTAGTGCGGACACGCAGTAAGAAATATTCTTCCACGATATTGTGTTGGATTTCGACGATCTTATATGTTCGATGGCGTGGATGCAAGTTCGTAGCTGTGTTCTTAGCATTGCTTGTGCAGATACACATCATCATTAGTTTCGTCCTTAAAATACATTCAGAATACATTCTTAATTTATATTACGTGTCCAAACTATCGCTTGACACACTGTATTGCTCGGCCCTGCCCCTGTGAGTGGGAAGGCGAGCGAACGAACGTTTCTCGGCCTACTCTTTTCTTGCTCTTTTTTTCCCACCCGTTTTACGTTCTCCGCGTGCGCACATGTGTTTTTCTTTACCGTTTCTTCGCTTTCATACTCTCCTACGCACACGAACGAACCGTTTGGCTGCGTTTCTTTACACACCGCCGTTTCGTGTCCCATCCCACCACTTCCTCCCCGCACCCGACCTAACGTACAACTAACGACGCATTTCTAGACATCTTGGCACTGTGGCTTGCTTTCGGTAACACACGTACGAGACACCCGGTTAGAGAAGGAAGGGCGGAGGTGTGTTCTCGACCGGATGGGTACGATGGTAGAGAAAAGTACGGACGGTAATCCCATCCCTTGGCCGATGGATGCAGAAGGTGGTAGGGATGGCGATGGTAGAACAGGAGATCCACACCAACGCATTAGGAAAATACCCTGCTTGCGCGCGCACACACGCACACACCGTTTCCCTGTACTGCTCCGGTGCTAGAAGTATTGTGGAGGAAGAGCAACAAAAAAAAAGTGACGTACAAACACGCTTGAAGTGAAGTCGTTTTGTCAACCACGTTCCCTGCTCTCCCGGCGTTCGAATAGTCAGTCTGTTTACGTTAGCCGACATGCGCTAGAACAGTACAGGCGATGGTTCGCACTCTCCTTCACACGCCTACGCACCGTCTCATGATGTGCGTGTGGGGAAGATCGTCTTTCCTCTGCTTAGGTTGCAGGCTATCCGATTTTAAGCGACTTGATTTATTAGATAAAGCATAATCGGCGTATAGTTTCAGCAACCTGTCCCTCTCTCTATCTCTTTCTCCGTTCCGCCTTGCGTTAGTATAATGATGAGACTTTTCACCATGTTGCTGATGCAGCATCTCATCAATTATGGAACTAACGGTGGACATTTGATATAACGATCAATAGATTCTGAAGATTCACGCTTCGCTCGCAAGGAACCGTACCGAGATGCGCGCTGACTCATGGCCAAGATGGCCGAGGGATGACTGAACTGAGGGGATTAGAGTTTTACGACAAACTAACCACAGAACGGTCCGGTCTTCAAAGTGTGTCCTCCCGATTCTTCTTTTTTTTTTTGTGTTGCCACAGTGCTTTTCGGAGGTCGTAAAATAAGCTCATATTCAACGGTTTGGAATTACCGAAAGGGCTAATCCGATTTGGTTGATGGTATTATGTGTGAAAAGAATGGAAACGCATTTATGGAATGAAATTTATTAAATTACCCGACAGGGATACTCGGTGTCCAGTTTGGATGCTGATTTGCCCTTTCGTAGTTCCTCTTAATTAATCCTATTAATTACGTTACGTTCGAGTGATATGTGGAACATTAAAAAAAAGCCAAATTGGTAAGTTAAAGACACATCTTAAATACAAATGCAGAAACATTCTACAAAAATTTAACGACTCGTTTCAGGACAGCCCTTCGACTGTTTATTGGGTCCTTAGTCATGGCTGTCGTAAAACTAAATGTTAGCCTTTTACCAGATTTAGCAGAAGAAAGATTTGTCAAGGTGCTCTAATGGGGATTATTCTAAAAAAATCTATTAGTGCTGAGATCACACACAGTCAGTTTCACACAAAGTTATTAAGAAAGTGATCAAAAACTACGAACAAACATAAGAGACATGATCAAACAGACAAGGGACAGTTGGGTGGATCACTAGCACATACGAGGTCGTTGAAGTTCCAAACCAAGAAATGTTAACAGTATTGCAACAAAACAGAGCTAGTGTGAAACACATGATCATCAATGAGCTGTCGAATGATCCTGAAGATTTAGTTTTTTTTTGTTTTGCTCACCTTGTAATACAATAAAGTATGATGTCGTTTGCTACTTCCCTTCGTAATGATCAGATTTCTTTTACTCTACCCGGCAGCAAAATAATTGCATCGGAAAACTATCAAAGTGTTAAAGTTCCACCATAAATCACCAGACGGCAGGCACACTGCACCAATACCTAAACCCGAAATCCCAAGGGCACAGGGAGATTCCTTTTTACCATCCAACACAATACAGCACCATACAGCGTGCATTTGCAGAAAAGTCTGTAAAAACATAACAGAATAGTACGCGTATTATAGCACTTTTTCTTACGGGTTTGTCCAGTTTGCTGGATCTAGCTTATCTTATCACGCAAACTGGCTACCGGCTTTCGAGTGAACGGGATGCCATATCACACCTTTTTCGGAATTTCTTTATCCTATCGTCCGTTTCGTCTTCGGTTCGCTTGCTTGTTTCTTTATTCTTTCTTTATTTCTTTGCCAAGTGTCTGAACATCTTTCTTTCTTTACACTTTCCTTCTATGCTTCAAGATCTGGCCAGCATCGCCTTTTCAACCGGCCGTGTGTGTATGCTTACACGCTAGCTGTTGCCCGCTCATAGTGTGTTAGTGTGTGTTGGGCGAAGTCTAAAAGCCACACAAAGGAAGCATAAATCCATGCTCGAGAGGGCGAAGGACAACGGAGCGTTGTACGAAAGAAAACAAAATAAAAAAAGATCGTTTTACAAACCACGCTCTTCGGTGACGGTTTGAAGCATTTTCTTTGGCTTTTTTTTGTTCAATTGCCTTCGTCTTCATTGTCTCGTTCGTTCAATCGCAGTGAAATCCTTCCGTTTCGATTCATTTCATTCCGTTCTCTTGCACGTTCCGTAATATTTTGTGTGGCTTCCTTTTTGACACTTGCTTCTTGCGCTTCGCTTCTCACTCTTGGTTTTGTTTACTTCTCAAGAGCGGTGTGTCTTGAACGCACATTGCCGAAAAGCTGTTTTTTTTTAATGCATATTGGTTTCACCGTCAGTAAGGGCATGCATGCACACCACATGCATGCATTGATGCACGTCCTATAGAATGAGTCTGTAGCGTCAATGATTTTTTGAACGGTGGTGTTAGAAGCAGAACTTTAAGCAGAACATTGAAAGAAACGTTCAAGAACAAAAGTTCCTTCATTTCGTTTCTGTCGCCCGAGGCAAGCAATAAAAAACACCAAAAATCCATTTTGACAACACCTCCGAAGCGAATCGATGTAAAAAGCAGCAAGCAAGCGAATACTAAAAGTTACACCGAAACGTACTTAACGCAACAACCAAACAGGGAAACCACAACTACCAAATTCAGTATCTACACACCAAAATAATGTAATGAAGAAAATTAATACCAGCACCAACAGAAAAACCAACCAAAATATAATATCGAAACAAACGAATAAGGAAACATCCACCAGACTCTATTGCATCTGAAAGCGAGAAGAATCGTTCCAAAAATGCGTCAAAAACACTTTAATGAAACACGAGCCACGGCAACAACATTCTAAATGGGTTAGTACCAAAAGCAGAATGGAAATAAGGCAAACGCTTACACAAATGTCTAGCTGTACGAACCTTTTATAAACGGAATGTCCGGAGAATATGTGGTGCATCGGAATAGGATGCGGGACGACATAAAGGAACGCGCAAAACGAAACGCTCTTTGAGGCAAGTGACAAAAAGACAAATGTCTGCCAGAATTGGATGAAGGGAATTCCTTCGGTACGATTGTGAAGCAGATAGCGCGATTCCGAGATGCTCTTTGGAGATAGTTTTTTCGAAGTGTGTGCGTGGTTGTGTGTACGTGCCCAAACAAGGTAGTGTGTAGGAAGGAATCGAGAATAAATGGTTGGATTTACAGTAAGTTACTCTTTTTTATACCACCGTGGTCAAACATTGTACGGCTGATTCAAACTAGAATAGAATATATTGTGTGTTAGAATCGGCTGATGATCGTTCGGCTAGGTGTTTTTTCATCACAGTACTAGCTAAAGAAAAACGGATGAGTGCAGAACTTAGATTTAGCATATTAAACACATCAAGAAGAACTTATCAGTTCAAAGTGTAAACTTCTTATCAACCTACTCTGTAGTGCACGTCATTGAGACATGTCCAGGTCCCAAAACATGTCCTAGAAGCAATATCTAGGACTGCATCCCTTCACCAAGAAGCTGAACCCGATCTCCGCACGAATGGCCCTATGAGACATGCATTCTAATCAAGTGCCCCAAGCATCCGTCAGGATGGCTGCACCAAAAACCAACTCAGCTAGTTTCTTAGCATCTGCTGCTTCACAGTGAGCGTAGTCCAAGACTTGTGCCCGTAGAGAACAACTGGACATATCAGTGTGCGCTTTATCGAGCATTTCATGTGCGTAAAGTAATATCGTATCAAGGAAGCATCGTAAACTGACAACTCTCCGGTAAGCAAATACTGTATCTTCGTCGCTTTGATCTTCAACCTGATCTCCAGAACTGCCCGGAAATCAATAAGGTATATTGTCCATCATGTCTTAAAAGGAGATCTTTAGTATAATAAGGGACCTTTAGCACAGCACAGTGACTTTAATAACAGCAACATAATTGCTATATATTTATTTGTATAAATTAACATGTACATTTTCACTGTCAGTTACGAAAGGCTCCATGAACGGTGTGAATGAGCATTCTAAAATAAAGCTCGCCTTTCTATTCTACAAATTTGTTATAAGAATTGATAGAGCACAACAAATAGAAACCATTCTTATTAAAATATTTCACTATTAAGCGCACAGCTGTGGCTGCGAAAAATTGACATCCACTGTACATCACACGGAGCGCACCTCGTCCAGAACGCGTGTGGGAGAAAGACGAGAACAACCGCATCCGCGCACAGGTTCCATCAATCACGCGAGTGAAAAGATCGTTCGACATGAAGAGTGCAGGCCACTGCGAGCAGCACTGTGGAGTGGAAGTGGAAAGCAAAAGAGCCGGTCCCCGATAAACCCCCGGGAAAGATCGACGAACGTTTTTCGAATCGAAGCAACTCAGATGGGTAATTATGTGATTATGGAGCAATAATTTGAAACGTTTTGCAGGATATCCCTCTAATCAATGCGGGGTTTGTTGTAGCAATTTTGACGCAGCTCGATCGATTGCTTTACCGAACGAGGCTGTGTGGGTTCGAACGAGAGCGAGGGCGATAGACTGACCGCCGGAATCGCAAATCGGATTGAGTTTCTTTGATTGAGAAGCATAGTAAGTAGCAGAAGCAGCAGCAGGTACGTCCTTCTTTTCACCAGATGTGCGTACGTGTGCTGCACGAGCCGGCACGAGTGATTCTAGGCAATTATTTTGTAGCTTCTGGAGTACCTCCCCCGGATCGGAGCTAATAGCATCCTTTAGCCGTACTCGACCAGCTTCAACTTCATTGCGGGAATCCGTGTTTTGGTTGTATCATTTACAGAGAGAGAGAGAGAGAATGAGAACATTAGGGGGAATCTTTGGGAATCTATTTCGAATCTAATTGATAGTTCCTCTGGCACACATGCATCATAATGAGGGCGGAAACGCTTAAGGCCGGTTATTGAAATGAACATTTTTCGTACGCAATTTACGCTGGTAATGAATCTTTCTTCAGCTCGCCTCACATTTTACTTTCCCATTACACTGTACTTCCGCTGTGCAGTGTATTCATTAGACGAGCATGCATTTAAGAACATTTAAAAAGGCAACGAAATCGCCAAAATAAATGATTTACGACTTTAAACCGGCTTGCAGGAAAGCACAAGAAGAAAAGGATATAAAATTCGTACATTTCCCGGAGACATTTTATGCTTTAGAAAAATGGAAGACAACACTCCCACCAATTAGTTTGCTTTTCATGGGTTTTACAGAGTTAAATCGTTGGACGCAACACTCTGCTATAAACTGTAGCCCGCAACAGTAGCAGCTGTCGCTTCCCGAACTGTCCATCTTAACACCATTCATTGTGCCGAAATTATGCATACGCTAGCCACCGGTTTTAACTCGCATTATCTGCAGTAACAACAGCTTTAAAAAAACAAGATTGCCAATTTACGCCCAACCCAAATCTTTGCAGCACACCCAAGGGCAAATGGCAACGAATTCATTTCGCGCAGGATGCATCAAGAACCCATCCACATGGCCAAGCCAACTTATTGCTCTCCATTTTACTTTACGTGCCATTCCGTCCCCGAAGTACCGAAGCGTTACTACGGGGTGATACATCAACCGAATGACATCAGAATGGGAATCGACCTGCACACCTTCGGGTGTCGATGGTAATGCGCGCGCACACCGACGCGCATAATTCCATTCTCGTGCGCAAAAACAAAACGCCTGCGATCGATATTCATCGATTAGCAATTTTATGTGTTCGACCTGGCGGGATCCAAACGCTATCCTTGTCCGGGTGGAGGTGTTGGCGTTTCTTCGCTGTCATCTGCCTTTCACAATGTACGAGTCCAAAAAAAAAAACCCCAGTAAATGATCCATTCCCACCCATTCTTGCCATCTTCCACATCCCGAAAAGGTCGTGCTGAGTTCTGGATGAAATTGATCCGTTTTCAGTTCAGGGCAGAAGAGGTCTTGCCATAAATTGATACAGAATGCGCAAAAGAATTACCGCGCGTCTCACGGTACGCTTCCAAATAGGGAAATCAGTCTGCAACACTTTGGATGGCAGAACCCGCTATGCGATGCGCAACATTTGTAATGGTTTCTTAGGAAAAACGAAACCTTCGCTGGAGGCTAAATTAGGCATGAACCCATTCTCGTGAACCCACGGCAGCAAGACGAGTCCTCAATCTCACGCGTACAATCGTACAGCGTGGAGGTGAGACTGGTGTGAAATCACACCTAATGCCTGCGCTCCTTCCACCACCTAGCGACCCTGGCGTTCCTCTCTTCTACTGATTACAATCGAAACAGAATCCATACATACACACACAGTCCAGGGATGGCAACAGGAAGGCAGAACGTTTCGAAAACGGTTCCATTTGCCATGTTACGTTTCGTGCCACTTTGCGAAATTGCATATGGATTTGTGGTGTGGTTTGGCGTGCAGAGATAGCTCAGTAGAGTTCAATGCGCGGTCAGACGGCAAACCTCTTTTGGGGTGTTGTTGGGCGAGCTGGGCCATGAGCACCGGTCGGTACATGAGATTTTTATGTAAAAACATTGTTTTCCGGCACATTGCTGCACACGGGATCGGTTTGGCTGTGGACGCTTGCTGGAACGATACTCATTCGCAGCCTCGGTTTAACCCGGGAAGCTGATCGATGGCTAAAATCCATGGACACTCACAGTGGAACAATGGCAGTAGGTTTAGTGGGCATAAAAACGATCCCAAAAATGTGTAAATGTTCATTACATTTTGTATTTTTTATATATAGAATGATGGCAAATTGGTTATCACGATTTGAAGTCCAAAAAAGAAATATTTGTGTGTATGTAATTGGGACTTTAAAAAGCATCTCACATGCCGGGTTTAATATTTTAAAATGTGGGGATTGTGCGCGCCCTCTGTCCTAGCGATCATACCAACTGTCCATCATTGTTTGCAGCATGTCGGTTGAGATTGTATCGAATTTTACAACGCCTCATCACATCTGTAGATAGACTAGAACCTAAAACTGGGAAAGGGATTTTCTGCGACTCTTCAAATGTAGTAGAAACTGACAAAATCTCGATCATTTTCCTTCAAATGTTTAAACAGTAGTCAAAGGTTCCAGTTAGTCATGACTAACAGACGAAGGATTGCTCAGCATAATTGAGCTAAATGAATTATCCGAAGTAATTATATTTTCATTGCCACCCGAACATAGTCTGCTTTTTTTTTATTGCATATCCTCTTCCATAAAAACTGACATAAAATCTATGTATCCATACATTATGATCAACAAATTTCGTTAGTACGACACACAGTGCCACACCATAGTGTGATCCCGGCGAGTTAAGTACGATGTAAAAACGTGACCAACAACATCGTCTTCGAACCGCAACAGCAAAACCTCCCCTCGAGATCACCGTGCTGCTGTACTGCTGGGGCCATGCTTTGGCATTACAATTGGGAACAATGGTACATACGTACATTGGTCTCGATCGTGTTGTTTCCCGATCGGTTCCACCAAAGAATCCTACCGGCCAATTCCAACAAAAGCGCTGACGCGAAAAAGCATGGGGAGGAAAAATCGCAAACAGCATCCCCGAAGGAATATGGCGTAACGACCGGGCGATCCAGTGTGTGTGTTTGTGTGTGGAAGGCGATCTACAAGAAGCAATGAAAGCTCGGCCGTTACACTGAATAGCGCACTAACGAAGCAACAGCAGCAGCAAGGTAGAATTATCACTTTTGTAGATAGACTAAAACCTAAAACTGGGAAAGGGTTTTTCTGCGACTCTTCAAATGTAGTAGAAACTGACAAAATCTCGATCATTTTCCTTCAAATGCTCAAACAAGTAGTCAAAGGTACCAGTTAGTCATGACTAACAGACGAAGGATTGCTTAGCATAATTGAGCTAAATGAATTATCCGAAGTAATTATATTTGCATTGCCCCCGAACATAGTCTGCTTTTTTTTTATTGCATATCCTCTTCCATAAAAACTGACATAAAATCTATGTATCCATACATTATGATCAACAAATTTCGTTAGTACGACACACAGTGCCACACCATAGTGTGATCCCGGCGAGTTAAGTACGATGTAAAAACGTGACCAACAACATCGTCTTCGAACCGCAACAGCAAAACCTCACCTCGAGATCACCGTGCTGCTGTACTGCTGGGGCCATGCTTTGGCATTACAATTGGGAACAATGGTACATACGTACATTGGTCTCGATCGTGTTGTTTCCCGATCGGTTCCACCAAAGAATCCTACCGGCCAATTCCAACAAAAGCGCTGACGCGAAAAAGCATGGGGAGGAAAAATCGCAAACAGCATCCCCGAAGGAATATGGCGTAACGACCGGGCGATCCAGTGTGTGTGTTTGTGTGTGGAAGGCGATCTACAAGAAGCAATGAAAGCTCGGCCGTTACACTGAATAGCGCACTAACGAAGCAACAGCAGCAGCAAGGTAGAACCCTAGAACGCTGGCAGGGAACGCTCGAGAAAGAAAACCGGTTTCCTTTCATTTCACACTAGCTGTTATTCAATTTGGTCGAGGTGTCGTTTTTAACAGATTTCAAACGATTAATTCTCGCTCTTTCCCACTTCACACGCGCTCTCGAGGCGCGGTTCTGCCACCCTGTTTTTGTTCCTGGTTTGTTCCTGGCGTGGTACAGCCGCCGCTCTGGATGGGTTATCGGCTTGCGTTTTTTTTTTTTTTTACCGGAGCATCACGCACCCAGCGCACAGGGCAACCCTTCTATTCGCCCCATTGCTTCCTTGTCGCCGGTTGCGTGACTCCCCAGTGAAGACTCCCCTTTCAGGGATGTATGGCTATTTCAATAGGTTCTGAACGTTGCCTTGCCTGCCAAACGGATTCGTTCCGAGGAGATTGGTTACGATTGGGCTCCATTGGGAAACATTCGCTACGGCCTTATCAACCTTTTCCCCATCTATGCGTCTTGCACGAGCTTGTACAGGGTGTTGTTGATGGTGGAGCACTAAATGGATTCAAAAATCAAAATTTTTAGATTAAACAATGTATCAAAATTCGAATGGTGTATAATACTAAAACTTTACCTAGCACTACTTACACAACTACACTGACACTGGGACCTAAAACTGTATCCACCCTGTATCTGTGGGGATACAGCTTTAAAGAGAAAGAACCCAACTGAGCAGCCTCTCGTGACCCGGGCATGATTATTCACCTGAGAATCAGTTAAGCAGCAGCATCATCGACGCCCTGGTTCTTGCGAGTTGCTCGGACGGTGCTGAAGAATAACAACCCCACCAGCCAGTGGTCGTACCGTAAGAAAATGAAGCAGGCGCGAAGAAGGCCCACGGAATAATTTATACAAAAAGAAATTAAATTTATCTTCGCTTATTCCGCCGCACGTCCGGCCGTGACGTGAGCTTTCAAAAGCTGGACCCGGGACTCCTCCACCATTCCATCCGAGCCACCCATAGAGCTGGAATGGATGGAAAGGTTTTTTTTCTGGAGGTTTTCGTCCGCGATTTAAAGGTCTATTATATTTTATGTGTTTTCTGTCGCTCGTACGCGCTGGATTTGAAGTTTGTACATAGAAGGCAACAGCACTTGGCTTAGCGAGTCAAACGATCTTGCTTTTTTTTAATACTCTTTCCTGTCCACACAAAGTTGAACGGAGAAAAAGTGATGTTTTGAACGTTTCACACGAAGGATGACCGCAAACGGTGTTTTGAAGATTAAGCTCATAAAAGCAACCAACAGAAGAAAAAAAATCAGAGATGGGAGACAGCACAAAAGGTGTGACGAATACGTAAAAGCCACGAATCTTTATTCTCATCTTGAACAGATTCGGTATCTTTCAGCATCTTGGAATACGGAGCGTGAAAGGAAGGCTGCTGGCTAGTTTGACTCATCCAAACGACAGTCAAATCGGGGCAGTTGAAGGGTTTCGATCGGAGATGTACTTTGAAAAAAGCAATCCGCCATCCTAAATGAATTATTGCTATAGAGTGTTCCAAGTATTTCCTTTTAGATGGGTTTTAGCTCTAGTACTAAACATTTTTTTCATATTTCTTTAAAAAGTCAGCAAGAAATAGTGTTTGTTAAATTTTAAACTGCTATAATTTAGGTATATTTTTTGTAGACTAGTTTCTTCATCTCATGTACAAAAACAAACCCAATGTGGTTGCCAGTTGCTGACAAAGTTTCAGTACCCTGCAAAAACTTCAATATTCTAGAAGTCTTGTGATATTAGAAGTTGAACATGCTTCCCAATCTTAGCTATGATAACGACAATCTTGGAAGGCCTTCTAGGGACCTTCCGGCCTAGCTGGCACCTCAGCTAGCTGGCACCTCAGTCGTAATTGTCCTAACAATAAAGGTTTGCTGCAGGTTTAAATTTTGCATCTTCAAGGTATTGCTTGTCATTCGATCGTCCCTTCTTGGGAACAGAATGACTTAAAATGATCCTCTAATAGAGGATTACCTTAAACATTACACTAACACTTTTTGTCGTCGATACTCCTCATGATACATTTCTATACATTGCTTAGAAATTAGAAGTCTTCATCTAAGGCTTTTGTATGCAATGCTCATTTCGTTCAAAATCTTTTTCACCTTTTATACAAATGCCCTAACAATTACCTGTGCAGGTGAAGCTGAACGGGTAGGTTAGCAAGTCCTACTTAGTTTTTACTGCCAGACTCTGGTATATTTTACGGTCTTACAGGACTGCTGGGTTGCCAGGACCAGGTCGAATATAATTCTTCTTCCAGAAGCGGAAGAATTCTGTAATAGTCGCATCAACTATAGCCAGTGTTTGAAACGTGTCTCGCGATACTACAGTAATTTACCCCCTAGCTATGAAATGTTAGCGGCACAGTATTATAAAAAATACGAATATTTCTAGTTCTATTGTTTGTATCAAACATCGAACAACATATTGTCGACAGTGACAATGGAAACAATGAATAGCAAAACCAAGATAAAGTATCTCGTTAACATGTCTTTCACCTATCTAAATGTTCGGTTTAAATTTATTGGTTAATATTTTACATTCGACTGGGTCCGTTTTGCAAAACACCAACTCAATGGTAAAAACAGCTCTTTTTGCCGAAATAGTCAGTTCAACGCATTTCATGCCACCCCAAAATAGATGCTAATGAGAGGAATACTGCAAATCAAACTGGCGAATAATGACACATTTAAATTTTCCAAACTACCCATAACCGACGCCACATCATGTCCACCGAAACAACCGTTTACCGGTTGAATTATGAATATGAATGTTTCCATTTTTACACACTTTTACTCCCCTGCACCCACAGCTATGCGCTGCGAAATCAACACCCGCTGTGTGTGTGTGTGACCGGGCCGGCCGTCACCAAATAAGGCGGTACAGTGGGGTCCACGCGATGAGTTGCGTTGAGCTTTCGGCGTACAGAAAATGGGTATTTGTTTGGTTTCATCTTCTTCTACCGCACCGAACATTTCCATATTTCCGATCGAACCGATCGATCCGAGGGTAACTTTAATTTGCTACCGGCCTCCTACGCACCCACCCACCCCCAAAATGGCGCACCGAACGTGAGCGACACGAGAAACCTTAGCGAATCATCCAAAACATAATAGAAAAGAAGCAATTTTTACCACTAAAACCACCAATTCCACGCGGTGTCAGCCTTTTATTTCTTGTTCTGTGCGTTTCGGTTCGGGTTCCCCAGTCCGGCCCGGTTTCCACCCCGATTGCCACCGAAAGTGTTCCGATTGTTGGCGTTCATATTGTTTCGCCCACCGCCGCCGCCGCCGCCACCGCCACCGCCACCACCACCACCAGCGCCACCACCGCGTCCCTGGTTCTGGTTCCGTCCACCCTTGTTCATTTCGGCCCGGCTGCGCGATTTGGACTGCATGTCCTCCTTCACCATGTCAATTACTTCATCCGGGATGCGGAGATACTTGATCGTGCTGCCCCGGATGTAACATTCGGGCATACGCCAAAACTTATCACCATCCTGCCGGGTGGAGAAGGAACAGTAGAGGATGAGCAATCCTAATACCGTGCGCCGTTCGCTGAACCTCTTCGCGCTGAAATGCTTACCTTTGAAGTGCAGATGACCTCCCGCAGATTAATGTTCATCCAGGTGTCACAGCTCACCAGGTGTCCGTTGTATGTTTCGCCATTTTTTAGCTCCACCAACTGCGCTCAGGATGCACGCCGATAAACGTACGACGCGAGAAAACGCAAAACGTAAAAGGAAGAAACAAAATGAAGCGAATAATGTAGTATGTTTATGAGCCACATTGACAACCGCTCGGGGTGAATGAATAGAGCGCTCCTAATGGAGATCTTCCTTCCGCGCACGATCGTTGATACGATGCGTCACATCGCGCTGGCGTTAAAGCGCTCACACAAAATCTGATGTAGTGGGTTTTTTATCATATTGACAACATCAATGAAAATGTGTTCGTCTCGTTTGAGCGAAAGCATTAAAAATATGCAAAATTTTAGAGCATCAATAGAAAATTATAATTATGTAGCGAAAGAAACAAACGTGGCATGATGTTACCCTGTCTTTGGGTAAAAAATTATAAAGTGTACATTTATGTATCTGTAAGGAGGTGTGATTCTAGCAACGGATGAAACATGTTGAACAACGGATGAACAGGAAGCTTAAATGTGTGTAAGATTACGTTAAAACAAAACGATTTGGCTCTTAGATCGTTCGTTTTCAACTCAAAATCTGTTGCTTCATTCATTCCTGCGTGGATGTATTCATGTTCATCTGATATAACACTCAAAAGTTCTACACTTATTATTTTAGGTTCATAAGTTAATTGTTTGTCTTATACTTTGACACTACAACCTAGAGAGCCATTAATATCATTCGTAATTCTTCTGACGCGATGCCACGCGAAGGTAGATTTTGATACGTTCGGAGGGACAGTTCAGATTGAATACCCGTCGTTCATGCCTTGTGTTCGACCGTACCCGTTACTACTGTACCACCGGACCATTTCCGCTTTTTCCAGTTGTCCTAAATGTACAAAATATAAGCTAAAACGATACGATATAGCTCTAAAATCCCTGCAATCTTGGGAGGTCTTGGCCCAGTGGCTGGCTAGTCAGTTTTGCGGACGGGGAGACGGTCCGGACGGGATTTTATATCCAGTTCTACCATGTGAAAGCCAGCACCGCTTCCCTCACCGATCCGCTTCACATATATTTAGATGCCGGTAAAATCAAATTCAGGGAATGGCACGGCAAGATCGCCGCTGGATGTTGCGATGCCGAAAATAACGTTTATGCTTTTGTCGTCTGGTTATGTAAAGCTTTGTGAGTCTTTAAATGTGCGTAAGTGCGCATAACAGCTGTAGCTAGTTATTCAGCAGTTAGTGTTAGGCAATATCAATGTGAGCCGGCCGGCCATTAAACAAGTTAAGAGTAGTCGCTAGCTTCGTGGCTATTCAAGTAGTAATGCCAGTACGGACAGCGCAGAATGAATTAATACAACATATCGTCATACAACGATACAAGATTCAAATGCCCAATGTTTGCCGTATTAAGTAGCCGCACTTCACGTACTGTAATATCGTCGATTCATTAAAACTACAACAATCGGAACGCAATCTTACCATAGGATGACTTTGTGCTGTTTTTAGCAAAGATAGCGGTAGCTAAAAGAACATTGAATATGAAATATGCATTAATAAAGCTTTCTATAGCTAATACACACGGCAGAGCAGTATATTCACCATTTTAGATCTTTAAAATTACGAGATTGAGTAAAAAAATTCGCGAACGATACGCGGCAAATAGAATGCTCGGTTTCAAAACAAAACATTTACAAAATGAAGTTTGTTTATTCGGTCGAAATTGGTTTGACAGCTGGAGGTGCGGTAGCTTCAAGAAAGTTTTATAACGCTTGTTTCTTGTCAAGCAAGCAGAACTCTGAACCGGTTATATCTTTATGGAAAGGAAGTGGTCTCGTTATGAAGACTAGCGATTTTAGAGAATATAACTCTACAAACTTGCGAGTTGCTCGGACGGTGCTGAAGAATAACAACCCCACCAGCCAGTGGTCGTACCGTAAGAAAATGAAGCAGGCGCGAAGAAGGCCCACGGAATAATTTATACAAAAAGAAATTAAATTTATCTTCGCTTATTCCGCCGCACGTCCGGCCGTGACGTGAGCTTTCAAAAGCTGGACCCGGGACTCCTCCACCATTCCATCCGAGCCACCCATAGAGCTGGAATGGATGGAAAGGTTTTTTTTCTGGAGGTTTTCGTCCGCGATTTAAAGGTCTATTATATTTTATGTGTTTTCTGTCGCTCGTACGCGCTGGATTTGAAGTTTGTACATAGAAGGCAACAGCACTTGGCTTAGCGAGTCAAACGATCTTGCTTTTTTTTAATACTCTTTCCTGTCCACACAAAGTTGAACGGAGAAAAAGTGATGTTTTGAACGTTTCACACGAAGGATGACCGCAAACGGTGTTTTGAAGATTAAGCTCATAAAAGCAACCAACAGAAGAAAAAAAGTCAGAGATGGGAGACAACACAAAAGGTGTGACGAATACGTAAAAGTCACGAATCTTTATTCTCATCTTGAACAGATTCGGTATCTTTCAGCATCTTGGAATACGGAGCGTGAAAGGAAGGCTGCTGGCTAGTTTGACTCATCCAAACGACAGTCAAATCGGGGCAGTTGAAGGGTTTCGATCTGAGATGTACTTTGAAAAAAGCAATCAACCATCCTAAATGAATTATTGGCATAGAGTGTTCCAAGTATTTCCTTTTAGATGGGTTTTAGCTCTAGTAATAAACATTTGTTTCATATTTCATTAAAAAGTCAGCAAGAAATAGTGTTTGTTAAATTTTAAACTGCTATAATTTAGGTATATTTTTTGTAGACTAGTTTCTTCATCTCATGTACAAAAACAAACCCAATGTGGTTGCCAGTTGCTAGCAAAGTTTCAGTACCCTGCAAAAACTTCAATATTCTAGAAGTCTTGTGATATTAGAAGTTGAACATGCTTCCCAATCTTAGCTATGATAATGACAATCTTGGAAGGCCTTCTAGGGACCTTCCGGCCTTAAAACAGCTAGCTGGCACCTCAGTCGTAATTGTCCTAACAATAAAGGTTTGCTGCAGGTTTATATTTTGCATCTTCAAGGTATTGCTTGTCATTCGATCGTTCCTTCTTGGGAACAGAATGACTTAAAATGATCCTCTAATAGAGGATTTCCTTAAACGTTACACTAAATCGTTTTGTCGTCAATGCGCTCACCGTGGCCAAAATCTTCTTCGCGCGCTCAGTTAACTCCTCATAATACGTTTTTATGGGGGCGGCCCGGTGGTGATGCGACGGCGGCGCCGGTCTTCACACGGCAGGACCGGGGTTCAAGTCTCATCTGGGCCGTTCCCCCATAGTGCGGATTGACTAACCAACTATGCGGTATCAATTAGTCTAGTAAGCCAGAAATGGCAGGCATGACCTTAAGAGGTCGTTAGGCCAAGAAAGAATACGTTTTTATACATTGTTTAGAAATTGGAAGTCTTCGTCTGAGGCTTTTGAAATACTATGCTCATTGCGTTCAAAATCTGTTTCACCTTTTAGACAAAAGCTCTAACAATTACCTGTGCACGTGAAGCTAAACGGGTAGGTTACCAAGTCCGAACAGTTTTTACTGCCAGACTCTGGTATATTTTACGGTCTTACAGGACTGCTGGGTTGCCAGGACCAGGTCGAATATAATTCTTCTTCCAGAAGCGGAAGAATTCTGTAATAGTCGCATCAACTATAGCCAGTGTTTGAAACGTGTCTCGCGATACTGCAGTAATTTACCCCCTAGCTATGAAATGTTAGCGGCACAGTATTATAAAAAATACGAATATTTCTAGTTCTATTGTTTGTATCAAACATCGAACAACATATTGTCGACAGTGACAATGGAAACAATGAATAGCAAAACCAAGATAAAGTATCTCGTTAACATGTCTTTCACCTATCTAAACGTTCGGTTTAAATTTATTGGTTAATATTTTACATTCGACTGGGTCCGTTTTGCAAAACACCAACTCAATGGTAAAAACAGCTCTTTTTGCCGAAATAGTCAGTTCGACGCATTTCACGCCACCCCAAAATAGATGCTAATGAGAGGAATACTGCAAATCAAACTGGCGAATAATGACACATTTAAATTTTCCAAACTACCCATAACCGACGCCACATCATGTCCACCGAAACAACCGTTTACCGGTTGAATTATGAATATGAATGTTTCCATTTTTACACACTTTTACTCCCCTGCACCCACAGCTATGCGCTGCGAAATCAACACCCGCTGTGTGTGTGTGTGACCGGGCCGGCCGTCACCAAATAAGGCGGTACAGTGGGGTCCACGCGATGAGTTGCGTTGAGCTTTCGGCGTACAGAAAATGGGTATTTGTTTGGTTTCATCTTCTTCTACCGCACCGAACATTTCCATATTTCCGATCGAACCGATCGATCCGAGGGTAACTTTAATTTGCTACCGGCCTCCTACGCACCCACCCACCCCCAAAATGGCGCACCGAACGTGAGCGACACGAGAAACCTTAGTTGTATATCTACATTTATAACATCAACCCGTTGTTTGTTTAATAAAACCATAACAAAATTTCCCATTACATGTTCTAATTGATTCATTTATTCTTTACTACAACTTTCCTAGCTCCTGGTGGAGCGGTGTACAGATGGGCCCACCGGACGTTATTCTCGGTGTAACGGAGGCGTACAAGCGGGACACGAACCCGAAAAAGATCAACCTGGGTGTCGGTGCGTACCGTGACGATAGCGGGAAGCCATTCGTACTGCCGAGCGTGAAAAAGGCCGAGAAACGGCTGGCCGAGAAGCAGCTCGATCACGAATATTCACCGATCGGTGGTACGGCCGAATTTTGCAAACACAGCATCTTGCTTGCCTTGGGCGACTCGAGTGAGCATGTGGCGAATGGGTTCAATGCTACGGTACAGGGCATCAGTGGAACCGGTGCACTGCGCATTGGTGGCGCATTTCTGGCCAGTTTCTTCCCCGGACCGAAGGATATCTATCTACCGACACCGTCCTGGGGTAATCATGGACCAATCTTCCGGCATTCGGGACTGAACGTAAAGTCGTACCGCTATTACGATCCATCGACCTGCGGGTTCGATTTTGCTGGAGCGCTGGAAGATCTTTCGGTAAGTGGCATGAATCAATCGCGCGGCGCCGTTTAATGACGAAAGTCAATACTATCGCCACCGCTTGTAAGTGAAGTGGCATTACGCGCTAGCAAATAGGTTTAAATAGCACATGGCTCTACGTCAGGGTGGCGCTCATTATCAGTTGGACGTGATCTAGAGCAGGGTGTTGTGGCCTCGCAGGAGGCTGTTGTTTTGCTTGAAGTTGTTTGCAACGGTTTTTGTTGACTAATGGCAGGGGGTTGGTAGTATGCGTGCGGTTTTTTTTTGAATGACTTGTCTAGGACTGTTTGTTTTGTCTTTGTTTTGCCAAGATTTGACCATCGTTTTTTTATTTCTTTACTTGCAGAAAATTCCGGAAAAATCCATAGTATTACTGCATGCCTGTGCACACAATCCCACTGGTGTAGATCCGAAACCGGAACAGTGGGCCGAAATGTCGGCCATCATCAAGAAGCGCAATCTGTTCCCCTTCTTCGACATGGCTTACCAAGGCTTTGCCAGTGGTGACGTCGATAAGGATGCGTTGGCAGTGCGTTCGTTCCTGCGTGACGGACACCAGATTGTGTTGGCCCAAAGCTTCGCCAAGAATATGGGTCTGTACGGTGAACGTGCGGGAGCATTTTCTCTGATCGCTGGCAGCAAGGATGAAGCGGATCGTACAATGTCTCAGATCAAGATTCTTATTCGTCCGATGTACTCGAATCCACCGATTCATGGAGCGCGACTGGTGTCCGAAATTCTGGGCGACAAGCAACTGCGCCAAGAGTGGCTCGGCGATGTGAAGCTGATGGCCGATCGTATCATCTCTGTACGTTCAACGCTGCGCAACAACCTGAAAGAGCTCGGTTCATCGCGCAACTGGTCCCACATTACCGATCAGATTGGCATGTTCTGTTTCACGGGCATGAACCAGCAACAGTGCGAGCGTTTAACGAAAGAGTTCAGTGTCTATCTGACTAAGGATGGCCGTATTTCGATGGCAGGCGTTACTTCCAAGAACGTGGCGTATCTGGCCGAAGCCATCCATGCCGTTACGAAGTAGACCTTTCGATAGTTCAAACCGAATCAACCCGACGATCAACAGTTGCAGAAAAAAAACGAAAATGGAATGCATTTAGAATGCATTTTCTTTACTAATGATCTACAGTGCTTTAACCATTTCTGGAATCAAATCCACACACACACACAACACACAGTCCGATGCTTACGTCGAGATACGCGTACGTATTTAGGAAACGCATTTGTTTTTGTACCCTTCATCTATATAATATAGCACCTTTAGTGGCTTAATTTATGCAACGCGTAAAAATACGTGCCCAGGAGAGATTGTGCATATGGACGGATTGCACCAGCAATGAAAAAATGCGATAAAATTAGAAATTACAACGAGCTTTGTTCATATCAATGAAATTGATGAGAGGCAAAAGCTTTTTTGTTTGTTACGTTTTGGTTTGGTTGGCAGGTACTTTGGAAAACTTTATCTGTATTTGCCTTTTTACTCTAAATACGACGTCTTTTGCACGATGATGAACATGCACGCCTTGACTAATATGTATGCGTGTTAAAATAACACAGTTAGACGATGAAGAAAAAAATGGTAGTGGAATTGTGTAAAGAAGAGATCGAACCAGATGTATTTAAACCAAAATAGATGGCTGCTGGTAGCATAACGTCTAAACGCATCACTGCCGTAAAACATAACGTTGTGCAGTTTGTTTCCTGTGAGCATCCGAAATGTGAGTTTATCTAGACGTTTGCAGTTTCGCAACATGAGCAATATAAATGTGTTTTGTAGAGTAACGACAATTGCTGTCACTTATTGCTATCATATCCCCATATACTGTTGCGGTAACATTATGGATGAATGTATTCCAACTAGTCGTCGCATCGCGATTTAATGCACAAGAAAAATGCATGGAGTAATCAGTGTTGAAGTTAATTGATTGATGGTAGATGGAGTACTATTTGAGAGTAATTATGTCTAGTTAGAATAGATCCAAATCCATTCATCATTTATCAACTAATTGCTGAGGTTGAAAGGAAAACTACTTTTCCAAATTTGGTTCGTTAAACCAGGGGCCTTAAAGTGTTTCGTTAGAGAACCCTTTTCCAAGGGCCTCACACTGCTATTAAAGCTACAGGCAACTAGAATTTTTGAATACCTCGCAAAGACTTTTGTGTCATAAGGGCTATTTATGCATCAAACATAATGTGGTCTTATTTTTTAAATTGTTGTTGCATTTTTTTATAGCTGTAGTCTTACCGCATAAGGAAAGACTTTTTTTCCTTTTCATCATAAACAATTTCACCATCGCAATCAATTATGTTGATGATCTATGTAGAATTCTTTCTAACAACTGCGAACTTATTTTTTTGTTGTGAACCAAAGAGAGCGATATTGTGTTCAGTATTTGGCTCATTCTCATAATTTTTCGTTCACAACGCATATTCTTACCTGTTACGAAAATTCCAGCTACGGGTATAACCATGCAATGAAAGATTTTAAAAAGGCAAACTTAGATCTTTTGATTACGTTGTACAAAAGAAATAGAAAACGAATAAAAGCTTTTTTGTTAAAACCAGAAATATATCAAAACGAAAATTATGATTAGAACAATAATATTCTCAAATATATTATTTGAGAGTTTCCTATCTTTCTAGTAAGTTGAATCTGCTAAAGTCGTTTTATAATGGAATTATAAAAAAATTGTTGAATGAATGAACGAATGTTTGTCTTCTGGTTACTATTATTATTATTATTTATTTATTTAAAATTCAACGGGCCACTCATGACCCCCTTGAAGCCGTTACACATATAACATAAAACTTCTTCTTTCTTGGCCTAACGACCTCTTATGGTCATGCCTGCCATTTCTGGCTTACTAGACTTATTGTTCCCGCATAGTTGGATAGTCAGTCCTCACTATGGGGGAACGGCCCAGATGAGATTTGAACCCCGGTCCTGCCGTGTGAAGACCGGCGCTGCTGTCGCATCTACCACCGGCCCGCTCCCAATAACATAAAACATATAACATAAATCTTAATAGTTAGCTGGAGGACAGTTCGAATACAATTCAAAAGCGCGGCACGCGACATGTCTGGTTGATGATGATCACAGATGACGTTAAACTCACGGCACATACAGAGAAAGGGATCAGAGGCGCCGAATCGGGTTCGACGGTCCTCTACGTCGAGCAACGGCCTTATGCGAAGCAATCTCGGTGGGACGTATATGTTGAGCCCAGCGAGTAGCGTTGGGGAGTCGATCCGGCCGTCCAAAAGTCCCGCAACAATTAATATCTGGGCGTTGCAGTTACGCTGGTTCAGCGACTCAATCCCTAGCGGTGCACAGCGAGTGTCGTAGTCCATTTAGACCCTCCAGAAGCGCAAAGCGAACCGCGGGTGAATTTGCGTTGGACGGATTCCAATCGGGCCAGGGGACTGGCAGCAGCAGAGGGCCACCATACAATAGAAGCATACTCCAGTACCGACCGAACCAAGGAGCAGTAAAGCATCTTGATGGAGACTGGGTCCGTAAGTAGTGACAACATGCTCAAGCTGGTCGTGGAAGCTCAACTTTTCGTCAAGGAGGACTCCTAAGTCCCTAACACAGCTTTTGCGATCAATGAACGAACCGTTTAAGGAGTAGTCGTACCCTAAAGGGCACCGCTTTCTTGTAAACGTTGTAATAGCACACTGCTCGACGCACAGGTCAAGACCATGCTTTGAACACCATGACTGGAACGTGGAAAGAATAGCTTGAAGGCGTAGACACGGCTGACACGGCTGGAATTTTGGGACGACTGGGTTTTCTTAAGCGGTGGCTAGACTAAAGTTGAGGCAAGCGCGATCTATTTTTTTTTGCGGTGGCTAGACTAAAGTTGAGGCAAGCGCGATCTATTTTTTTTTATGAGCGAACTGTCAAATTTCGCGCTCCTGACTTCGCGCCTCGATCCTGCATTGCAGGAAAAATGAAGCGTTCGCGCATTGATCGCGCTTGCCTCAACTTTAGTCTAGCCACCTCTTTAGATCAAAACATATCGAAGTTCACATTGTTCACATTGTTTACACTGTATAATAGTTAATTGTAGTATACATATACTTTCACAAGTATAAAAGCAATATACATTTCAGTTTTGAAGTGAAACTTATTACTAGTCTGGTGGTATCAATATGTAACTATTGACGACGAGGATATTTCGAACTTTTAAACTAGAAGCAAGCAGGATGCCTCAACAAGTGATTTTTTTTAAAAGCTTTGGAGAAGCTGTCGGAGACTTCAAATGGAACCAGTCATTCGGAGCGATTCGTGGCCATGAACATGACTGAATTTTCTTTCGATCCAGAAAACGGAGGAATGTTCAGGAAATGGTTTGGAAGGTACAAGGACTTATTTGAATCGGATACCCAGGATCTAGAAGCTGTGGCGAAAGTCCGTCTTTTGATGAGGAAGTTGAATGCACAATCACATAACAGGTATGCCAACTATATCCTGCCGAAGCTTCCTAAGGTTCTAAGCTTTGAAGAAACTGTGGAAATTGACATTGTGGAACGTTGACGAAAATTTTCGGGCCGCAGAGTTCAATATTCAGCAAGCGTTATCGTTGTCTTCAGCTCGTTAAATCCGAAGCAGATGACATTATTGTTGAATATAGGCAACGAGTGTTACGATCTCGAGTGAGGAACATAAACGAAACCCACTTTTATTGTCAGTAGGGACTCGAACCACCAATAAACGGTCGGCCTCTTTCTGCTGTAACCTTCAAACAAACCACACGTTTTTTCAACAGGTTATGGGCCCAGGATACGAATAATGACCGAAATAAGTAAAAATACCGGAATCGAGCGACTCGTGGGACGTGAGAATTGGTCAACGTGGAAGTTTGCCGTGCAAACGTTATTAGAGGTCGAAGACCTTTGGAACGCCGTTGAACCAACCGTGAAAGCAGATGGAACAGTAGAGCTCCTGGATCCCGTGAAAGACAGGAAAGCGCGTGGTAAAATAATTTTACTGTTGGAACCGCAAAATTACTACCATGTAAAGGATACCAGAACTGCTCAGGAAGCGTGGAATAAGCTGTGCGATGCGTTTGAAGAAACGGGCTTAACGCGGGAAGTTGGTTTGCTTTACAAGCTGATAAGAACCGACTTAGAGAGCTGTGGATCCATGGAAGTGTATGCGAACAGGATGATTTCTACCTGCCACCAACTGAACGCGATCGGGTTCGAGATAGCAGATAGCAGTTGGTGCGCTTCTTCTTGCTGGGCTGCCTGAACGATACCAGCCGATGGTGATGGCGTTGAAAAATTCGGGTGCAGCGATCACGGGGGACTCGGTGAAAACCATTTTGTTGCAAGAGGAAGGAGAATCGTCCCGTAGTGAAAGGATATGTGTGGCGAAGGGTGATTTGCACAAGCCACGCGGTATGAACCATAACAAAAGAGTTGATCGTAAAGGCCCCAAGTGTTGGAAGTGTAACAAGTTTGGTCACATCGCTAGACAGTGTAATGATAACCAAACCGGTTCAAAGGCGAATGCGTTGGGAGCGGTACTGTTAAGTGTTGGTGAAGGAGCGGAGAGCGAGTGGTACGTGGATTCTGGCGCCACGTTACATATGACGCGTAACCTCAATCTTCTGGAAGCCGTAAAGGATAAAAGTGGCACGATACTGGCTGCAAATAAAAGGACAATGCAGATCAAAGCATGTGGCACTGCGAGAATTTATCCGGCGAATAGGGGTGTTCTACCGGTTCACGACGTTCACTATATCCCTGATCTTTCGATGAATTTGCTTTCAGTGGCTCGAATAGTGAAAAAGGGGAACTCAGTCGTGTTTAACAGTGAAGGATGCCGAATAATCAACAGTGATGGTGACGTTATTGCGACTGGAGTGATGGAGAACGATTTGTTTAAAATAGTGGAACGGAACACGTGTGAACGAAATAAGGTTATGGCATGCTCATCAGGCGTTTCGATGGAGTTGTGGCACAAGCGTCTAGGCCACTTGAATGCTAACAGCTTGAAGAAGCTGGCTAACGGTCTTGTTAGTGGCATGAGAATGAGCGGTGAAGAGTCAGTCAACGATTGTCGGATTTGTCCTATGGGAAAGCAAACGCGGTTGCCTTTCTGTAATAGCGGGACAAGAGCTGATGGATTGCTGGAGATAATACACTCGGATATTTCTGGTCCGATGGAAGTGCAGTCGTTGGGAGGTAATCGTTATTATATTACCTTTATTGATGATATGTCGAGGCGAGTGTCTGTATACTTTCTAAAAAGCAAGTCAGCGGATGAAGTGTTGCATTGCTTCATGGACTTTCATGCAAAGGCAGAACGACAGTGTGAGCGAAGACTGAAGGTTCTTCGTACCGACAACGGGAAGGAGTATATTAATGGAATATTTCAAGTATACTTACAGAAGCATGGTATACGGCATCAGACAACAAACGATTACACGCCGGAGCAGAATGGCATGGCAGAACGTGCTAATCGAACCATAGTAGAACGAGCGCGTTGCATGTTATATGAAGCGAAATTGCCGAAACAATTCTGGGCGGAGGCTGTGCAGACAGCTGTTTACCTGATCAACCGATCGACGACGAGTGGTCATGATTTGTATAACCTTACTGATATGGTTCTACGCTCGAGTGATAAAGGTAGGAAACGATTCGATTATTAACGTGATATGTTCGGGACTGTGATACTTTACTAATAATTGGCAAACAACTGTTGTGGTTTTATGGGGAAGGTTAGAAAAAAAAAACAATAGACAAGTTTAGTGTCAGAAACTGTTTGATTGAGGCAGCTTGCGTGATTTTGGCTGCTCTACGATAGCACCATCACACCGTGGACACATTATTCAATTGGACTACCTATGAACATATCGGCGTGAGGCACCATGCGCCTCCATCAGAAATTATACAACAGGTCTTTCTGCATCCTGCATTTGCGTCGTACTAGTTAAAACAGTTTACCTATCCAATGTGTTCCATATACTCTATTACATTTACGTTAACATCAAATTTTAAGTTTGGTTTTTCTCTCTTTCTTGTTTGCTATTACACACACACACAAACACACCCTTTTGCTAAGAGTTCTTCCCAGTCGGGTGTTATTAAGCATCTCGTTAGGAGCTTCACTATTTTTAACACATTTCTTATCATCTTTATTAAACAAAACGGAAAAAAATTATTTTAGAAACAGAGGATTGGTACTATACGTAACTTATGATTCTCACTTTTTCCTGTCCAAATATTGGATAAATGGTTGTGCAGTTCTTCGTGTCCTGTCTTGCACATCTTGTCCGCTTTTGTTTTTGCTAATTAAAAACTTCAAACTACACGCTCCACCGTTTCTTGCTAGCGCTTTTGATGTATGTGTGTGTGTGTGTGTGTTATTTTTTTGTTCGCTCGTGTTTGTGAGGACGGGTACTTAAAACAGTTGTCAACAAATACTTTTGAGGGAACCGATTCCGATTCGCATCACATTCTGCTGGACACAAAACAAACGCCACGTGCCATTTGTTGCAGTTAATGAACCTGTGTTTTGCTTGTTTTATTTTTTCTGTTGTGCGCAAAATTATATAAAAAAATCATTCAAGTTTTTCGTTTGGCATGTTCCATCGTGCTTTATATTTTTGCGTGATAGAGAAGAAACTTTCATCGCTGACTGCTTGCTGCCCGATTAATTATCCTGCATGCGATGGTGGATGGTTTACACAAACAATTTAACAATGTTCTTTATTTTGTTTCCTTTTTCCAATTTTCCTTGCACACTCTTGAAGCAAACATGCATAATTGCAAACTCAGCCTCCTCCCCATCCTGGAATGCATGCATCGCATCACCACCACGCGCTGGTTTGTGGGTTTGTAATAATTAAATACATGTGCAAGTAAGAAAACACTCCATGCTCTATGCAATGTACCGTCCTGTCTGATCCGCGTGTGGCGCAAAATTTAAACGGCAAAGAAACACCACCCAACCGGTGATGAGATCTGCTGAAAAGTGGGTAAAACTTTTTCCGACCATGTTTGCACTTTATCTAAAATTCTAGTAAATATATAATGAATGCTTTACAAACTGCTCGAAAAGGTTAATAATGTGCTCACTAGACGTATAAATTGGTGTTGGTACAGTGAATATGTGCTAAGATAAATAATAATAGAATAACACGTACAGTAAACCGAACAATTGTTTATTCTTTCTTTCACTTTCTCTCTCTCCAAGGGAAGTTAATCAGTCATGCTGTTTTTGTTTTTTTGTTATCGAAATAAACAACGAATATGTTTTGTCCACCGCACAATAATACGCTTGTTTCGTACAAATTTAACCAGAAACGCTTTTTCCAACCCATGGACTTATTCTGCTGCGGGTAACGAGATGCCTAGCCCGAATGAAGCGTATCAAAAAATGCTCTCCTTGGAAGCTCAAACTGCGTCACCAAACATCATCATTATCCTACCGCAACCGACCATTCTGACATCCATTCTTGTTACATCACGGGAGAATAGAGAACTGGTGGGTTTTCCGTAACCAACAGAAAAGACAAAAATAAAATCACAAAATCGGACACACACACACAAGGCCTACAGCTTCAAAACGGTTGCTTGTTTTTATTAGTTCCAAACTTTTTTTTATGTTTATTGTTTTTTTTTTGTTTGCTTTATTTTTCAACTATCTCTGCTATGTTTTCCACCGATTCTTACAGTTCATGTTTTGTTCTATGTTTTTTTTTTCTTTTTTCTTTTGTACAACAACATTACACTTTCTGCTCGGTTTTTTTTTTATTGTTTTATGTGTTCAGGATGATTTATCATTCTTTTGCTTCCACACACCAACTGTGCATCGGAATGCTTTACACTAACGATTTTGTTTTGAGTTTGTTTGTTTGTTTGTTTTTTGTTGCAAGTAATAAGAACAAATTTCCACACTCGGGCACATTTTTACACACTTTCCGTTGTACATACCATTTATGCGGTTCTAAACATTTGCTTGCGTACATTCTAAATTATTAGATGTGTATGGGTTTTGTTTTGCTTTCGTTTTCGTAGTAAAATATGTACATTTCTGGTCTGATTCGTTCAACGGTATGAGTGTACAGGACAGTAAAGGTAATTAATTTTCTGTTACGACAATAACAACGCGGAGATGGCAAACATGATGATGATGACGACTGGTGTGAGTTGTGCGCTCGAGGGAATTTTCCATACGCAACTGTGAGTGCACTTATGTTTGTACCCTCTTCTAATGCCGGTGTTGTTGTAATGTGTTCAATTAATGTAATGATTGAGTAGAAACTAATGAAACATATTTTTATAACATGATGCTACAATACGTATCACCCGTTTTGTAGTTGCAACTTGAAGAACAAAAAAAAATAGGGATAGCCTGTCCCAATCGTTGAATATCAAGTTGGAGGCTATCAGAGAGAGGGTTCTGAAATCAGAGATCTCCATTTTTGTAAAGGATATAAGTTAGTTAACTGAGCCTGATAGTTACAGTTATAGTTATAGTTTATTATAACATTGTTTTCCTCAAGGGTTATACAATAGCGTCAATATATAATGTTTGATAGCGTCAATACAAATATTTCAGTAGCGTCATTTGGCACAAGAAAGACGAGACAAATTAGGAAGAGGTAGACAGAACACGGGAACGGAAAACAGCAAAGGATATATTGTGGTCAAACAAATCACTCGCGGAGTTGAATTCCGATAACGCCCGCACCCGCAGGATCACTTTGGGAAAATCGTGTGCGTTGCAAGGGGATGTGGAGAGGTGGGCGGGTACGCAGGCGATAGGATGGGATATAAAGGGGAATTGCCGCTAGGAGGGAAGAACAGTCAATGTTGGATAGAAGGATGTTGGCAATAAATAATTTGCGCGCATGACCATGGTGTTCTTTTATCCCGACAAGGCCTAGCAATTGGCACCGCACTGGATAAGGAGGAGAAGCTGCACTGGGGTTGTTTAGGAAGCGTCTAATGGCGATTCGCGTAAACTTCCGCTGTACCCTCTCCAACCTATCCAAAGAGGTGACGCCTGCAGGAGACCAAACGACGCTGGCATAGTCTGAAATAGGACGGAACCAGCAGCAATATAACGCCCTCAATCACAGCGGATCACGGACCTCAGACGCCATGCGGGTGATGAGGCCCAAAACCTTGCTAGCTCGCTCGAGGACTGAATTGATGTGCGACTCAAACGATAATTTGTCGTCGAGCCACACACCAAGATCATTGACCAGAGTTACTCGTGGGAGTGGTGAGTCAGAGTGGTGAGCTTATCTGGCTTTGTGTATCTTCTCATCAACTTGGCGCTAGAAAAGGCCACAGCTGTAGTTTAAAACTTGTGTATTTTTAGTGTACGATTGTACATTAAACGGATCTATCATTAAGCGCAAAAGCTGTGTTAGGGACTTAGGAGTGCTCCTGGACGAAAAATTGAGAAGGCAACCAACTGATTGGTTTGCTAAAGCAAATAGTACGGGACTTCACGGATCCGGTTTGCATCAAGATGCTCAACTGTTCTCTCGTGAGGTCGGTTCTGGAATATGCTTCCATCAAATGGTGGCCTTCAGCTGCTCGGCTCCTGGCCCGCCTGGAATCCATACAGCGGAAAATCACCCGATTAGCTTTGCGCTTCTGACGCATCCAAGTGGGTTACGAAGAACGATCTACGTTACTAGGCCTGAAGTCGCTAAATCAGCGAAATTGCAATGCCCAGAGGTTGTTTTGTTGCGGGTCTCATGGACAACCGGATCGACGCGCGAGTATTATTCGCGCGGCTTAACCATGTACGTTCCCTCCCCAGATCGCTGCGTGCAAGATTGTTGCTCGACGTAGAGGTTCGACGTACACGATTCGGCGCCTCTGATCCCTTTTTATGTATGCGCCATGAATTTAACGCTGTCTGTGATCGTCACCAACCGGACAGGTCGCGCACCGCGTTCTATAACATTATTCGTGTCGTGCATCCGACTTAAGGTTAATTACTATTTGAAAGTTATGTGACAAGTTCAACTGCATGTTTTTTGTACTTAAAATGTAACTAAAAATACGCTTCAAGGAGGCCTCACGCATTCCTTTGAATTTAATAAACAATTACAATTACAATTACAAATATCGCGAAAAGTCATTGTCAAAACATTGTAGATATTCTACAAGGGCTCAACAACGATTCCCTGAAAAGGATCGAAGTGGCATTATCATGTATAGAAAAGTGATCGTACCATCGCAGTCAATTTATATTGAACCCATAATCTATATTGAATCAAAATACAGTGTCTACAGCAACATGAATATTGCGATACGCGATGCTGCCTGCCAACTGATCATACTATAGCAAACAGAGGTAGTTTTTCTTCACAAAATATCCGTCGCGACGGTACGAATGTGCGATTTTAAAGAACAGGAGATTTTTTAGATCGGGACTTTATCCATAACTGAAGACATCTTCACAGCTGAGTAAGAAGAGGAGAAGTTGCTCAGGAATGTTTGTCGCCCCGTTGGTATGGAAGGACAACGCAAGGGACAATGTACAATATTCTCACAATTGTACGGCTAATTAGTCCCGGCAGATTCCGATTGGTTAGTAATGTTGTGAGAAAGACCTCTGAGCATCCGCAAAGTCTATTTATAGGCTGTCCACATGATCAGAAAAGGCATTGTGAGCCAAATTTGAGTTCAGCTTCTACGGCAAACCAAGAGCATGAAGTGATTATTGTGCTCGATAAGCCAAAGAAACAAATAAAATTTCGTTCCATGATATCCATCAACTTGAAACCCCCGTTGACATCTTCAATCATCACTCACACAAAACGGGAAACAATATTGTAAATAATGAGACAGATATCAGGAAATACAGAACCAAAAAAAAAAATACAATCACTCGTGTTTCTGCAAGCAGCAGCATCCTTTCCTAACAACAAGTTGTTAACAAGACGCATTAAGAAATGAAAGAAGAAAAAAAGTAGTGTCCAGGGCAGGAAAGTCGAGAACATGAAACGATAATTGACACCCAGTGACACCCCATCGGTCTTTCACCCTCCACACCGGACCGGAAGAGGTACGAAAAAAAGCACCCCCAAATGAGCAACCGTTTCCTTCTATTTCGGAAATGGTTCAGTTCGGAGGAACCATTTTGACACGATTATTTGGCCGTAAAAAGGCATAAGCAGAACAAGGCCCGGACGCTTCCGTTGATGAGGGTTTTGCTTGGGTAGTGTTGGTTTCTAGATGATTTGGGCAATTGAAGAACTCCTCCGGTGCTGTTTACAGTTGTTTTTTCACGGATCTAACAACAACATCAACAGTAACAGAAGGAGCAAGCTTCTCCAGTACGGAATGTTCGTTCGCATTGTACGAAACCCTCGGTACGGAAGAGTACGACAACAACAGGAAGAAGCCTTCCCAGGGCCTTTCCACCACATTCGAGGCTTGTCGTGTTCGGTAAGCTTACGTTGTTATCGACAACGACGATGCTGTTCTGTTGTTGTTGTGGACAATCTTAGCATGTACCGCATCGATACGTACACGAATATTGCCCATCCCGGTGGAAAGGTTGCTGCCATTGGGCGCCAGTGCCAGTAGTCTGAAATGGTTCGAACACGTCGTTCGACACGATCACCCGAAACAACACGGACAAGGCGGACGTTGTGGTAGGATCGGCGGATGAAAGAAATATTGGAGGGCTGGATCGATTGTCTGTGTTCGATGGGAGGGCCAGTGCCTCGGTAGGCCGGATGTGGCGGAGAAAACGATGTATTATTAATACGTGAAATCGAGACGGCATGCAAAGCACTCAGCAAGACACTTTTATCGGTCTGTCAGCAAGTTAGTACCGGCGTCAAAACGCTGGAACGGTATCCGGTGTTTACCCAGGGACAGAGTGTCATGAGAAAATATTGTGATTTAGAAGCTGAAGCTTTAAAATTCTCGTCATGTAAAAGGAAACCTGCTACGGTGGTTTATTGTTCGATGGTTCGGTTTGCTGATTGGCGCAACACGATGGAAACAACTCTTGTATGGAAGGATGGCGCGTAGACGAGCTGCGAGGTTTTAGATTGGTTTCGTACACTCAAAAAGCCGTCGCAGTGTAGGTAGTAAAATAACTAATAACAACGGCAGGATCAATGAAGCGTATAATGATCATTAGGTTTGGCCTAGAATTTCAAGTAGTGTCTGCAGTTAATGGGTAAAATGTTTCAGGCTATTTGTGGATATGGGTTTCAATATGTGAGACGTGTCGCGAATATTGAGACAGCACAACGCAACGTTTCGAAGAAGTTTTGCATTCGCCTTTAAACGGTTAAAAGTTTTCACACTAAACTTTTAAAACTGCCACAATGAGTGGAAAATCAATCGTCACTTGTGGAAGAACAAGCTTTTTTTTGCGCGCGCGATACTTACAAAGTTCCCGTTTGGCCACTTGGAGGAGTTGAAGCTAACACTTTCCGGATCGTTCGACACTGCTGCAGCAGCGTACATGAAGTAGGAAGAAAGAGCGACAGGGGAAAAAAAACGAGATGGTAAGAAAACCGATCGAAAAGCGTTTGCCGCAACCGGTCCGTAGCTTGATTGAAATAAATTTGTTTTAATTGAGCCTTACCGAACTGCGCTGGTATCACGTCTGGGTCCCGTTCATCCTCCATTCCATCCGGTGCGCCTAGCTTTTCGTCCCGCGATCGTCCATCGACGATCAGTCCACATCCGGTTCCGGTTCCGCCGTACCCGCCTCCACTGCCACCAGTGTTGCCCTGCTGCCACCGGGGGCTTTGTTTGGTAGACTTCTGTTTCCATCGGTGAACCACGGTTAGTTGGACGGGTGTCGATGAAATATTGTGCAATTCAACCAGCACAAAGGATTGCATTTAGCAGCAGGAACCCATAGTAGAGCAACAAGCAAAAAAAAAACGACAAGGAAGAAAAATCGCGTTTAAATAGTGCAAGTAACAATAGCAGTAGCATAGAAAAAATGTATAACCAGAGAGAAATAAAAAAGTAAAACTCCCGAGAGAGCTCGTGGAAAGTATTGTAGTCGATTTTCTGCCAGATTACCACCGGCCAAACAATCGACTAATTAATCTTATTGTGCAAAGTTTGCTCTTTACACAGATTTAGGAAGTGCGGAAGAAATGCTCTTTGCGTTGGGAAAATGAAAAATGGATAATTCATAGAGCACGAATGATGGAGATTTAATCCACTCAGTTGCATTGGATTTTAAGTGGATTCCATTTTGGGGCAGAATGAATTGTTTGATTTATAAAAAAAACATCTACATTTGTTACGTTAACTGTTCTGGGAGCTTGTTTGTAGCTTTCATTTGTAATTAGATTATTTTGTACATTAAATAAGTATCAGTTATACGATACCAAAAATTTTTGAACAGTTTTGAGAGCTTTGCAGATGTGGCCTGGAGTTGTTTCAAGGGAGTGTGGTTTCATTTTATCATTACTTCAGCTTCTGACGCCCCTTTTTTCACGTTTTCAAAGGACTGTGCAGATCGCATTCGTTCCATCAAACAGAGTTCAGGCTTTGAGTACAATTGAAAGATCGAAACAGAGTACGATTATATTGAAATCGATTCCGATCTCTAGATACAGGTTTCAGATTTATCAGATTCTTTCATAACAAAGGAGGAGTTTTGTGACATCAACTCGAAAGTGTTATGAATTTGAATAGAAGTGTTATAGAAGTCAATGGTAAATTTATTCATGTGAGTAATGGCGGGATGCCAGAGAACTCAATTTTCAAAGATCTTCATATAAGACGCCTCGTGTAAGAACTCTTACTGAAGCGGCCTAACCCACAAGACCTCGTACAAAATTGCGTCCTATTCTAGTTCCAAAGGTACTAAAAAGATCAGCACGTTTGAGTTCGAGAAAAAGATTATAACCAGTTCTTCCCGAATTTGAAACCGATCGTCATGCAGTTTCTCTAGCTAGTACTTAGTTTGATAAGTAAATTTATGATACCTTGTAGCAGATGCCCTGTAAGTTTGATTATGTTAGGCAGTTATTTTGGACACTTTAATGGTTTTGTGGTGAACTCTATAGCAGACATTTAAGCACTGGCTAACTCGCATTCCAAGAGTTTGCAGAACACAGTTAGTTTTTTTTAAATTTATTGTTAAACTTCTGTTTGTTGAAGAGATAGTTGGAAACTATCAAAGGGGATTCCGAAACGGAAAATCAACCACTGTCCAGATATTCACCATGCGGCAAATCTTGGAGAAGATGGCGGAGCAGTAGCTACACTCCTACCATCTCTTCAATGATTTTAAAGCCGCATACGATAGCATAGCCAGGGTAAAACTATACGACGCAATGAGCTCATTTGGAATCCCGGCCAAGCTTACCAGGCTTGTACGTATGACAATGACCAACATCACATGCCAGGTGAAGGTGGATTGAATACTTCCAGGGACCACCAAGGGTCTGCGCCAAGGAGACGGGCTTGCTTGCCTCCTATTCAATCTGGCGCTAGAGAGGGCCATCCGAGACTCGGAGGTGGAAACTTCGGGGGCCATCTTCTATAAGTCACTCCAGATCTTGGCATACGCTGATGACATAGACATCATTGATTTGAGGCTCTCCTATGTAGCAGAAGCTTACCAAAGGATCGAGCATGCGGCACTGAACCTCGGGTTGGAGATCAACGAGGCAAAAACCAAAATGATGGTGGCACCACCAGCGGCCCTGCTAACAAACACTGATTTACGCAGGGGTAATGTACAGATAGGTGATCGCACCTTCGAAGTCGTCCAAAACTTCACCTATCTGGGGTCAAAAGTTGTCAGCACCGACAACAACATAGACGTTGAGTTGCGCGCAAGGGTGCTGGCTGCAAACCGGTCATACTACAGCCTGAGGAAGCTTCTCCACTCAAAATACCTGTCGCGACGGACGAAGCTGGGACTGTACAAAACCTTTATAGTCACATACTCCTCTGAGACATGGACTCTGTCCAAAACTGATGAAACCCTCTTAGCCGCGTTCGAAAGGAAGATGCTCAGAAGGATTTTTGGCCCCGTATGTGTGGAGGGACAATGGAGGAGCCGCTACAATGATGAGCTCTATGAGCTGTACGGTGAACTCACCATCGTGCAGCGAATTAGGCTCGCCAGACTCCGGTGGGCTGGTCATGTCATAAGAATGGCACCGGACGACCCAGCCCGTAAAGTCCTTTTAGGCCGTCCACATGGACAGAGGAGGCGTGGTAGGCCCAAACTGAGATGGAGTGATGGCGTTGATGCGTCCGCCAAAACGGCCGGGATAATGGATTGGCAGACGACGGCGCTAGACCGTAAGTAAGTAACTTATTTATATGAGGAAACTTTTATCAAATCTTATTCAGACTGTCTATTCAGTTCAAAGCATCCGTCTAATACATCAGAAAAGAGCGGGAAAAGATCTTCCAAAAATTTTAATGCCAAAGATAAAGACACCCAATTAAATTTCACTTGAGCTGATTGTATTTAGCAACATTTCGGTTGTTATTTTTCCTCTGTTTTATGACACCGTTGTTAAATGCAGAATGTTTCAATCTCCATACAACACACAAGCCGCGATCACACAAAACAGTTTAATGTTCTGACAGTGGGTTTGGTGGCTGAGCCATAAAGTAAAATTGCTTTCCCACCAATTAGAACGATGTGTTTTGCCATGTGCATGTGTATGTGTGTGTGTGTGTCTTCATGCACGAGGAAAAAATCAATTTCATTCTCATTATGTCTCACTTCTTTCTTACGTAGAGGGGGGGGGGGGGGGGGAGCTCACATTTAAATTGCAATTTTGCGCTTGTTTTAAAGTCCTCGCCCCGGCCAAAGTCAAGAAGTTTTGACATCTTGCTGTGCTGTTTTTTTTTTCTCTGTGCACGCTAGGTGACAAGGTGACGGGCTGACTTTGCTACGTTCGTGCTCCGACTGGTGTCCGCGAAGATCACTCCGAGCACAAGATGTACTTTCTATTGTTTAATGAACGAAACATCATTCAATTATACCGGGAAGCTGGAAGCTGGGGGTGGGAGCCGTGAATTAACGTCCTAAAAACAAAATGGTTTGCGCGTCGCTGGTACGCTGTTCGAAGCGGTGGCAAAAATGTGGTCACCATAAAGGAACCCTCGGGCTGTGGAGTCATTTTTTTGTTTTGTTTCGTTTTCCTTCTTTGCCGTACCATTCGTCCGTCCGGTTCTATTCTGATTATCAGCGTGCAATAATAGATCCCCGGTGAACATGTCCTTCAAGCGTATAATAAAACAGAAATAAAACCTTCGAACCGAAGCCGGTCAGCCGGACAGTTCTTGGGCAAGCATTTTTCATTCCACGAGCTGTCGGGACAGAGAATTTGTTTTGCCGCTGGTTCTTGCATCCTGCGTCTTGCGCTTCGCTTCGCCGAACGACTTTGTGGCTGGCCGTTTTGCGCGTAACCAGTGTTGCCCTCGGGGTGGCAGGAAAGTGAAAAACGAAGATTTAATTACGCCCGGAACAAGACGCAGAAAAGCGGATTTCGTTTTTCTTCCTTCCTTTCGCACATTTCAACATTCGTGCGACACACCATTTTCTCCACGCGCTGATTGTGTGCCGGTGTGTGTAGCTCTTCGAAGGCAATGTGGAGCAATTTTGAGATGGCTCGTGGTGGGTGTGTGTTTGTGAGGACTCGTTTTCCTTTTTGGTGAGCCACGGATTCGCAAAAAGGTAGTTAGTGCCAGCAGTGAGCGCAGCGCAAGTTCTTCCGGTTTGTTGTTTTCGGGCTTACGATTGCTGTTCCCTTCCATAATGGGCATAAACGGTTGGTGGTGGAACAGAAAATTTCAGCACAAACCATAATCTGCCGGTGAAAACAGTACAGGCACTATAGAATCTGTGGATAAGGGCAGCAAAAACCGAGAAAAAAGTAAAATTTACGACGAAGAAAACAGCGCACCCTGTCGTGCGCGTGTAGAAAAAAGCTGTTCAAGACAGAACCGCGTGTGAAAGTGATAGGAAGAGCTTTTACTAGCTTTTCCTTCCTATGATAAGGTGCCGCTGGATAAGGGGGGTGGGGGAGTTTGGCTGCCTGCTGGTGCTAATGGCTAGCGAAACAATGCCGAAATGGCTAAATTACGAGCGCACAGCGCGACGAACGCTTTGACGGCGGATTTTAATTGCATTTAATCTAATTTTCACCCCAACACCTTGCACACCGGCGGCAACCGGACGGGGAGTGAGAGTTCGGTTGTTCCACGTCCGGATAATGCAGCAACGACGGCCACGGCTTCGTCAGGATTTTCGTTCACCACGTAATGGGGAAGCTTGATTGAAACGGGAAGAGCAAACGGTTCGCTCGAGGCACCTCGGGAACAGGGTTCGAGAAAGTTTACCACGTCCCAATATCGCCTCCATGGTATGGCGGGTGGTTTTCTGGAAGGGGCGGAGAGGCATCGGGAGAAATCAGTCCTAGACTCCGGTTGCAGCTGCAGAACAGCAGTGCAGTAACCGTACCCGCCGGTGGTGTATTGTGTGTATAGAAAGATGAAAAATTGTTTCTCATCCAATTAAGAACGAACTGCTCTAACGGTTCGTTACAAACTCGGCGGCGAACGCCCGGGTGTGCGCGTCCCGTGAACGTCGAGTAAGGAAAAACACGTGAAAACACCATCCACTAATTCTCGATCGTTGGCGTTGTTCTTGGTTCCGGTAGGGCGCGTAAGCGTGAGGAACAATTTCCACACCCCAATTTCCCCACATTAAACGGCTTAGCGCAGTCGGGAAGTAAGCCGGTTTTTTTCCCCCGTTGTTGCCCCTGTTGTTACGGTTGTGTTTGTTTCAAAAGCGGGCAGCACAATATGCAATGTGGTGCAGCCGAATGAATGATCCGTTGATCCGGAAAGGTGCAATAATGGAAACGATTCCCGCACTCATTCCCCCGTGCCAATTGCCATTCAACGTAAGTGCATTATCTCGAGCTAGTGCAGTTTACAACGAGCATCGATGCTGCAGCAGCTGAAAGTTTTGCGAAAAACATACCGCACCGTGTGCTGTGCTGCTTTAAACGGGTGCTGGGAGAGGAACAAGCGAAGTAGGGCGGGTGTGTTCATTATTCGCGATGGCGGATGGGCGTTTTATCGTTTTGATCGTTACTTTAGATTGAACGTTTAGCAAACAACGATTCAGGCGACTAGGTGAGCAATTTAAATTGTAACATTAATTGAAAGATTAATTTTGTAAATGTAGGTGTGATGGCGAATAACATACAATAACGATAGGTTGCTCTGTAGGTGCTTTACAAAATCGTTCATTAGCTGTTATGTACTGAAGTCATTTCCACTGATCGTCAGACTACTAGATCCTTTTAACTTTAAACGTTGTCTTTTGGTCAATATGAGTATGGTTGATAGAACTTGGTGAGAGACTAATTACTTCTCACTCGATTAAAATGAAGACGTCGCGAATGTACATCTTTGTGGCTTTATGATGTTCCCCCAAATATTAAAAAATCGAATTGTTTCTTTTATGTTAATGAATGTTAAAAATTATCCGAGAGGTTTCCGAAACTGCAAATAGGGCATTGACATTAATCTGCCGGTGAAAACAGTACAGGCACTATAGAATCTGTGGATAAGGGCAGCAAAAACCGAGAAAAAAGTAAAATTTACGACGAAGAAAACAGCGCACCCTGTCGTGCGCGTGTAGAAAAAAGCTGTTCAAGACAGAACCGCGTGTGAAAGTGATAGGAAGAGCTTTTACTAGCTTTTCCTTCCTATGATAAGGTGCCGCTGGATAAGGGGGGTGGGGGAGTTTGGCTGCCTGCTGGTGCTAATGGCTAGCGAAACAATGCCGAAATGGCTAAATTACGAGCGCACAGCGCGACGAACGCTTTGACGGCGGATTTTAATTGCATTTAATCTAATTTTCACCCCAACACCTTGCACACCGGCGGCAACCGGACGGGGAGTGAGAGTTCGGTTGTTCCACGTCCGGATAATGCAGCAACGACGGCCACGGCTTCGTCAGGATTTTCGTTCACCACGTAATGGGGAAGCTTGATTGAAACGGGAAGAGCAAACGGTTCGCTCGAGGCACCTCGGGAACAGGGTTCGAGAAAGTTTACCACGTCCCAATATCGCCTCCATGGTATGGCGGGTGGTTTTCTGGAAGGGGCGGAGAGGCATCGGGAGAAATCAGTCCTAGACTCCGGTTGCAGCTGCAGAACAGCAGTGCAGTAACCGTACCCGCCGGTGGTGTATTGTGTGTATAGAAAGATGAAAAATTGTTTCTCATCCAATTAAGAACGAACTGCTCTAACGGTTCGTTACAAACTCGGCGGCGAACGCCCGGGTGTGCGCGTCCCGTGAACGTCGAGTAAGGAAAAACACGTGAAAACACCATCCACTAATTCTCGATCGTTGGCGTTGTTCTTGGTTCCGGTAGGGCGCGTAAGCGTGAGGAACAATTTCCACACCCCAATTTCCCCACATTAAACGGCTTAGCGCAGTCGGGAAGTAAGCCGGTTTTTTTCCCCCGTTGTTGCCCCTGTTGTTACGGTTGTGTTTGTTTCAAAAGCGGGCAGCACAATATGCAATGTGGTGCAGCCGAATGAATGATCCGTTGATCCGGAAAGGTGCAATAATGGAAACGATTCCCGCACTCATTCCCCCGTGCCAATTGCCATTCAACGTAAGTGCATTATCTCGAGCTAGTGCAGTTTACAACGAGCATCGATGCTGCAGCAGCTGAAAGTTTTGCGAAAAACATACCGCACCGTGTGCTGTGCTGCTTTAAACGGGTGCTGGGAGAGGAACAAGCGAAGTAGGGCGGGTGTGTTCATTATTCGCGATGGCGGATGGGCGTTTTATCGTTTTGATCGTTACTTTAGATTGAACGTTTAGCAAACAACGATTCAGGCGACTAGGTGAGCAATTTAAATTGTAACATTAATTGAAAGATTAATTTTGTAAATGTAGGTGTGATGGCGAATAACATACAATAACGATAGGTTGCTCTGTAGGTGCTTTACAAAATCGTTCATTAGCTGTTATGTACTGAAGTCATTTCCACTGATCGTCAGAATACTCCATCCTTTTAACTTTAAGCGTTGTCTTTTGGTCAATATGCATATGAGTAGGGTTGATTGAACTTGGTGAGAGACTAATTCCTTCTCACTCGATTAAAATGAAGACGTCGCGAATGTACATCTTTGTGGCTTTATGATGTTCCCCCAAATATTAAAAAATCGAATTGTTTCTTTTATGTTAATGAATGTTAAAAATTATCCGAGAGGTTTCCGAAACTGCAAATAGGGCATTGACATAATCTTTCCCATACGGAAAACTTAAGAAAGGATGGCAGTCCAGCATCTTTATTCTTACCATTTCTAAAGTGTCTTAAAGCCAAGGCTTGTTAGAATGACAATTTCTACAATACATGCAATACATTGGCAACCTGGGACTAGAGAGGACCATCCAAGGCTGGAGAAACATAGAGGATTTTCTATATTTTCTGTTAGTCAAGCTAACATTCGAAAGCATTCGTTGATGACAAGTTTGCACAAATTCTTGGTCTGGAGATTAAATCCTGTTGCCAAATACTGTTTTACTCAGGAATATTGTACATATTGGTGATCGTAACCGGTAACAATATAGATATTGAGATTATACTATTGACGTATAGTTGGTATATACTACAGTACTTATACAGTACTCACAGTTTTTAGCTGCGTTCGAGAGGACATTGCTCAGAAGGATTTTTAGCTCCTTCTATGTGGAACGGTGAGGTCTATGATATGTTCAACGATCCCTTCATTGTGCAACAAAATTTTGGAGTTTTGAACTACTGATTGCCTACAAAGTGTGTTTGGTTGAATTGTGAACAAAGTAGATAATATATCAATCTGTAAAGACCCATGCTCAACGATAACAATTACTTGTTAAGTCTCGTCCACACCGTCAATGACATCAACACCACCGTGAGAACGCTCACCTTTATTTTTTATGAATAAACCCATTTCTTATTTTAAATTTTTACGTCAAAAATATTTGTAAAACTGGATATGTGATTTAGGAAACATTATTGAGCATCAAAATTGCTTATCTGAATTTTTGACCCACCAAACCCGCAATGCTGGCTTCTTTCGAGTATTCGTCGAGAATGTACAATTCTTGGGTAAGCTCGAATACTCACGCTAAACTCTGTAGCAGGAAACTTAATCACACGCTGTTGTTCAAATGAAAAAGCTTTCGTGTGGCAGAGCCCTTAAAGATTTTGAAAACCAATATCACGATTTCTGAGAAAGCACTTTCTTTTACATTCAAATGTTTAAGCAACGAGGGTTTCTTAAGAGAAAGGGGTCTCCTATTTTCTTAAACAGTTCCATAGCTTGAAATGTCGATGAAATTGACATTCAATGTCAACACTTTCGTTTCAATCACGCATCTCACAGTACATTAGTCAACGGTAATAATTGGAAGATACGCTACGGCTAGATATCGAACGCATCACATCGTATCGAACGTCGGCACATGAATGCGATTCTGTTGTTGTGATGCTTTCCCTCTATTACCCGCCAAGGATATCGCAAACGGTAGAAAAAGAAATCAGTTACCGCTGTCACCAATGTGACGACGCCCGATGAAAGACGATTTCTTGAGGAGTACACGGCTTGATAAAGGACAAACACGTATAGTAGTAGCTTTTGTAGCAGTCACATTACACGCCTGATGGTGTGCCCAGGCAGGTAGCAACACAATCACTCAGGGTTTTCCTTTGTTTGGATCGGGTTTCATGTTATTCCGACTTCTTTTATACAGGCATACATCCACACACACTCACACAACCATTACGATATGGGCTCGTTCGAAGATGCGAAAAACAAGATAGGAAATGACACAATCACACGAATTTAGCGCCCCGCGCAGGTGTGAGGATTCTCGTAAGAACGGATCCGCACGAGCAAGGCAAAACGAACGGAGTTCCAGTTTCCGTTTCAGTTTCAGGAGCGTGGGAGGAAAAATGTATCGTGAAATCACTGTTTGATGTTTTACATACGATCGCATTGTTTGTGAGCGCTGTGCAGCGTAACGGAAAACGAGCACAGGTGGGAGATGTTTGTTTGTTTGTTGGGCCCAGGTGGATTGAAACGTTCTGGGGCAATGATTTTCGACATTTTGGAGACAATAACCCTTGAGAGAGTTTTGTTTTTAGTGACAAAAACATAAATGTAACCTCGGTTACATATAGTTGTACTAAAAACATGAATTTAGTTTCTTTAAAAAAAACTTTAAACTTGATGTTCTTCTGACTTTTCAAACATTCCCCATCAACATACGATAACATTGAAGCTAAAGCTTTGGCTGCCTGCTCGAACCATGTTCTGTTGAACACAACTCGGCGCTGGGCTGTGACTGTGACTCGCGCGTGAGATTCAATCGGTACCCAAAAATTCTGCCAACTTGCAACACGGCCCAGGTAATGTATCCGGTGCGAATTGTGCTTACTTACCTTCGCTAGGCTATCCTGTTTGTTGTTGCCTTGCTTTGAATTACTAACTAAGTCATTACTAACGTTCGTGATGGTGGTGCTGGTGGCAGTCGCTTTGATGTAGTAGACTCGGACGAAGATAACGAAACAGAGCACCAGCAGCGTCAGCAGCACACCGAAAAGGATCGGCGAGATACTATCGAGCGAGTTGCTCGTTAGCACTGTCGAGGGTGTGAAAAATGGTGCAAGAATGGCCAAAGAAGAGAGAAATGTAAAAATGAGTCACGTGTGTCGGGAAAAATCATCTCCTGCGATAGAGCAAAGCAAAGGGTGTACAGGTACTTACCGGCGCGGTTTTCAACGCTACTCTCAAGGTAAAAGTCCTTTACCACTATACCCTGGCTGCGGCCCTTCTGATTGACGGCGTAAATGATGGCTTTCAGTGGGTTGTCGTCGCCAATGTCGTCATACGCACCGCCGTAATGAATCAGGTTCTCGAGCGATTCCACCAGAAAGTACGGTTCGTCCGGGTTGGTAACGTTGTACCTGTGCGGAACGGTAAAGAACGTTAGTGTGAGGGGGCCGAGAGAGTTGAGAAAGGGTAAAACCGGAAAGGCAGACATTCATCCCACCCGGGCGGATGTATCAGTTGACAGGTGGTGTCGAACGCGGGCCCGCTTGGTTTAATGATACTCGGAACGATTATCGAGTGCAATCGATGTGCGCCGGTCGGAACTAACACTTGCGTAGCAATCGGCGGCATCGTGTAACAGTTTGTCAACGGTGGCGATTGTGCAGTTTATTGTGCAGCGGATGTTTATCTCCAGTCACGATTTCGACATTATCTGCACCATAATAATGTCGGCGAGCAAATAACAAAACGCGGTATGAACCGGTGGGTCAATTTTATTGTGCATTGTTAGTTGGTGATGGACAGCGGGAGTTAGTGTTGCCTTTTGTTTCCTTTTTTTTCGCGGAACAATCGAGAACTGTTGTTGTGATAAAGTTTTAGAAAGGCAGATACAGATCAACTATTAGGCAGTGATTCCTGCTGTTTACGGGACTACAAACTGGTTTTCCGGGACTCTGCTTAATAGGTACCTAATGGTAACTTATAACGAGAATAGTTAAACACGATTGAACGATATGTTTTAATTATGAGCACGTTTTTGTAATACTTGTTGATTGTACATTGAACGAAAATATGTAAGTCATTGTGCATCATGTTTCAATTTAGTTTGGATGTTTAGAGTTTTAGTAAAATTGACCATCAAAAATGTACTGCCCTTTTTGGAACAAAGGTGTACAGAAAGCTGCAGTTTGTTTCAAGCAACAATTATTCCCATTGTAGCCTTTGTACATCATATGGCTTGGCTGCTTTTGATGAGCTTGTTTGGGGTTGTAGCATCTTGTGGGGTTTACGGTTTTTTTTCATCATTTCACCGCATAGGTATTTGCAATTTCTCACACCGCATCACAATGTATGTGTGTGTGTGTGTGTGTATGAATTGGTGTAAGGTTTCCTTCTCTTTGAACATTTGTCGGATGAACGTGATTTCCGCGTTGGAAAAACACACAAAGAGTGGAAGTCACAGAAACGGAAACAACGGGAGCAGAGGGAAGATAATGATGGAGTGTTTCCTATTGTTGGCAGCCGGCAAGTAATGCAACACCACCCCCCCCGACTGAAGCCTGATGCAGCACACGAAATGTAACACGGAAAGTGGAAGTGATTTGTGTGCTTGTGCCCGTACATTCCGACGGGAAGGAACATTCAGATCGGAAGTGACGCTTCGTTGAAAGGCGCGACACTATCGGGTGGGATTGATTGTCAAACACCGAGTAGGTCGAATTGCACTTCAACACACACTCTCAGTCAGACAATTCGATTGCATAGCATATCCTCGGGTTCTCGGAGCCGTCGCAACACAATGTGCAACACTTCCGGTGGGCAACACTGAGCTAAGGAATGGGAGAGGAGCTAGAGCACAACACTACTTACCGCACACGACCGGTCCGGCTGGAAATCACTTCGAGAATGAAAATTTGCGGTAAACCTCCATCGTACCCGGGCAAACACTGTACCTCCACCGAATGTTGCGTTTGATTGTTTATCGAGCAGTTTTTCACCGTCGACGGGAGTCCTGATTGTAGAATGGGGCGATGCACAAACAAGTGCACGAGAAAAGTGTCAACATTAGTGAAAATTCGTTTATTTACAAAAAGGAGTAAAATTTATTGGATAGAGCAGGGTCGTGGAAACCTGTCACAACACTGCGGTACGGCACCTACCTGCAAGCACGACCTGAAAGAAACAGGGCCAATCTTGGGTGCCGACCTCATTCTGACCCCAGCACGTAAGCGTCCCGTAATCCTGATCGCTCACCGGCATGTAGTTGAGCAGACTGACGGACCCATTCTTGACGTACCGTTCCTTGCCAATCTTGAGCGTTTCGCCGGAATTGTTAAACTTCCAGTTGAACTGCCGCGGTGGTGGGTCGGCATGCACTTCGCACGGTATTTGCAGAGATTCGCTACGGAATGCACCGACGATGATGATCCGGTCGGTCGCACAAACCGGTGCATCTGTAAAGATGTAGAGCGATGGATGCTTACAATGCTGGCCATGGTTACGGATGCTTCACACGCAAAGCTTTGTTTGATTTGTGCCGTGATTCAGTGGGGAAGGATTATTGTGCTGCTGTACAATTAAATTTCGTAGCGCTTTTAATTGATTTTGCAATATTAAATTGGTTCGGAATTTAACACAATATCCTGTCACCGCTCATTGGTGTAGTGTCTTTGAGTTTGAGTGAGGTTCAAGGATGGTAGCTTTGTGGCTAAAGAACATCAACTATGTTGCATTCGAATAATAACTCTTATTATTACATTACTAGTAATGAAATATTTTAGTTGTAAGTAATGGTAGTTGTGTTTTTGTAATGATAACTTTTCGTACTATGCGTCTCAGTAAAGTATACTTACACTTGACCCGCAACGCTAGCTGATTGCTGACCGTTTCACCCTCAGCGTTGATGGCACTGCACGAGTAATTTCCGGACGAGTTGCGTGTAACCTTTTGCAGTACAAGGCTCTGATTGGATCTTATTACACGGGCCGTAGCGTTGTGAGTTATCATTACACCCTGCAAGAAAAAGCATTCCAATGTATAATAGTGAACCTGTACGTACACTCGGTATCGTTCAGTTAGAGTGCCGACTACTTTGAGTTTGTTCAAAATTTAACGCAAGAAAGGTTCTGCTGTGCATGTTTAGTTCATCTCATTCACCCAATCGGCGATTGATTTGTTGTGAGGTGCTAGTGCTTTTGGGATGTACTGTCCGAAGGTGTGCGGTTTGCTACGATTGCGTTATACCGGATGCTCAATGGAATTGAAACATCTTTTACGACCATGTGTACATCCCAGGGGATACTTGCGATCAGCGGAATTGGCACACTACAATACTCGCTACCCATGTGAGCAATTCTTTCAAGGGACGCTTTTACCGGAAAAACAACCCACGAACCCACCGGATGGACCTACCCTGTACTGGGGGGCTACAGAAAAAGGGAAAGAATTGACCATAAATAACACTTACGTCGTGTAGCCAGTGTAATTTTCTCCACGGAGGATTCGCCTGAACGTGACACTCGAAGTAAACATCGTCCCCTTCCTTGATGTCGTCCGCCGATAGTGTGGAACCGAGCCGCAGCGACACAATCGGAGGATCTGAACTCGCAAGATTAGAAAGATTGAATGCATCGATGGAATAGAGAGTTAGAGAGAAAGAGAAAGAGAGTGAGCGAGAGCAAAGTGTCGCCTTCTGGTTAGTACGGATACGAATGGAGCCGGCACTGTGGCCTTTTTTGTGACGTGCGGTCGAAAACGGGGAACCCAGCGAGCGGCGACAAGATGGTACAAATGAAAAATAAAAATCCGAAAACGTACGAGCCAAATCGGGCGGATGTCGTGCACAATGGTCAAATGGTGTTCTTTGGTGAGCGTACGTGTGTGTGTGAGTGTGCGTGTGGTTTTTCCCAACTACCGTGGCAACGTACCGGGAATGTTTCCCGATGTCACATTCCCTATTGGTCTCCATTTTGTAGCACTCCTTCTCAGAGATCACTTTGCTTAACAATAGCGTGACGCAAAAGAGATAAATCATTCGGGCTAATCTTTTTTCTCTCCATTTTTTTGCGTTTGGTTTGGTTGCCGGCAAATCGATAAACCAGAATTTCATTGGTTTTCCTCGCTAGAACTTTATACACCCGGCGCAACGAAACCGCTTTCGGGAGTGAACCATACATAGCCACCATACGAAACTGTGGTACGTGCTGGATCGGTGAAAGTTCTTGAGACAGTTTTCTGTTGGATGGTCTTTTTTTTGGTTAGGGTTGGTCTTGCTTTCTAACCGGCCGGGTCCGGTGTGAGGTTAACGTTAAGGACAGCAGGAGACAGATAGTGCAGCGCGGAAAGCAACGGGACAACCGGAGCAGGCGGTTGAATATAATGCTATTAACTCGTTTGAGCCGTTTGCTTTCAGTAAGGCGAAAAATTTGTAACTCCATTGTAATCAAGATATTAAGTAGATTAAGGATCTATTTTTCTCTGGGAAAATGTTGGTCGACCGAAAGACCCTTTGTGCTGTCAGGTTTATGGAGACCTTTTCTTGGGAATTGAGCTTTTTTTTCTGCGCTCTCCTACAATAAACATACAACTTCGAACTTTAAAAGAGGATTTACTGAGAATTGACATAAATTTCTGGGATACAATCAAGATTTTATTTACTTTCGTGACGCGCAAAGTGTAATGTGAAAGATTAATTGCACTTATTATCTTATTATTGGCAATTGTGCACCAAAGCATGTACAAAAAATCTGAGATATTTTTACAGATCGAAATGGAAACTGAAGTTATGAATATAACTCAAGAACATTTGCCTCATTGCCAATGAATTAATGTTTAAACCCGCACTTGGTTTTAATTCCCTCCTATAATCTATACTTCATCAGCTATATTGTTCTCTTCCCAATGGCAGTTTTATCCTAACCATCAAATGATCCAAACTCTATCATCCTGTATCTGGCAGAGGTGTGAACAACCTGCTGCTTGCTTTCCCCATTTCAAGTGTACCCCATACTCGATTCTCAATGAAAAATATATCCATTTTACCCTCAGGCTTTCCGGGGCAGAAACCGTTAGTGGTTAGTAATGCACTTTCCTGCTAACGTAGTTTGCCCATTTTCATCCTTCGCAAGTCTACCCATTCACGTACCCGAATCTTGCCAAACGCATTAGGGCGATCGACGAGAAAAATCATCCATTCGATCTTGCTGTAAGTAAGGAATTTGCTTTGAACGGTGGGCATGGTTTCCTATCCCGACCAGCTATCAGCAAACGCCCGGGCACTGCTCAAGAAGGAACAGGGATGAAAAATTCAGCACTCTGCACTAATATCATAAATAAAATCTTGCATTTGGGTTAATCGATTGGATTTGGGTGCTAAGCTTGTCGTGAGAACGCGATGTGCACGAGATTGTAGAAGCTAGGGAAAAGCAGTTCGTGTCGGGTTCCTCAGTTGGTACAGTGGCGGGATCTTAACTTCGAAGGTAACACATTCGGTAACTTTGGACGAGGAAGCAATAGAAGACGCAAAAAAGGGTGAAAACTTCAATCCTCTTTTGCGCATTTTTTTCTTTCTTGTTGTACCTAGCCGATGAAAAACTTTACTGTGTCTATGGAGTCAGTGCAGAGCAAGCGAATGTGCATTTGTTTCCTGAACCATCTGGCCCATCTTTGCTTGCCATCCGTTTTGCCAAATGGTGCAAGTTGAGGATAGAACGAATGGACCGGAAAATCGAATATTTAAAGTGCATCAGTGCAGTGCTACCACGTAGCGTGTAGCATGTGTGTGGGATGTTGCTTTCGGGATTGTTTCCCGATCATCCATTCCAAAGGAGCGCCGTACATGGGTGACGATGAGACGGAAGATTAACAAACCATTTAGCTGGTAAGCAAAGCAATGACAAGGAAGTAGATTTAAAATTTTAACAGTCGAGTCTACTATCGTTGGGTGTTTTAACAGTGAACAAACAGTTTATGGTTAAGATTGGTAAAAAGGAAAAAGTTAATAAGCATTCGCAATTTAAAATAACGAAACATTAAGTAGTTAAATGTATGTAGTTAGCATAAATCCGAAAACAAAAAAAAACTATACGATACACAAATTGCTATTGAGTAGTGTTGGGCAAATCTTATTAAGATGCATGAATCTGAATGAATCTTTGAACTGAATGAATGACTCTGAATCTCTATTATAAAAATTCATGATTCCACAAAGATTCATGAATCCCCAAAGATTCATGAATCCTCAATGATTCTTGAATCTCCAAAGATTTATGAATCTTCAAAGTCATTGAAGGATTTGAGGATTCATCCTCAAAGATTCATGAATCTTCAAAAATTCGTGTATTCTCAAAAATTCATGACTTCGCATTCTTTACTCGTTCGTTTACTTCGTTTTAGCTCGTTCGTAGTTAATAATCGATATGATTTTTTATAAATGTTTTTTGCGGGATGTTAACAGGATGATCCGCCGGGAAAGCATATTCATTTCCCTAAACTAAAGTTCAATCTATAGGTATTAGTTAACTAATATTTACAAAAATTATAAAGAAGAAAAAATCATTTATCTTAATCATATCGATTATGATCTACGAACGAGTTAAAGTAGAAGTCAAGAAGCGTAAAGAATCCGTAAATTCAAGAATCGTTGAGGATACACGAATTTTTGGGATTCATAAATCATTGAGGATTCATGAATCTTTGGGGATTCATGAATCTTTGGGGATTCATGAATCTTTTTGGAGTCGTCTTATGAATTGAATGACTCTTAACTGGAGATTCACATGAATGACTCTTTTTATAAGATTCATTAAGCACAACACTACTATTGAGGGCAAAAAAAGGCTTGAGTAACAATAAGTATGTGAAGCTACTTAACTGGTCTACTAGCGATAGATCAGTTAAGTTCAAACCATTTGTTGATTTCGTTACGATAAAAAGGGTGAAATATTTTGTATCCACAAATGTCTGAAAGACTATACTTCGTATTGAAAAGAACCTGGAAGGTACAATCGTAGGTACACGGCAATTAGAACCCACAAAAGGCATGTACTGTAATAGTTCAGCCCACCAACCACTGTATAAAAAACAGAAGATCAAAGTTAAAGATAAAAAAATTGTCCGATAAATATGTTCTCCCCTTAATCCTCGCTGTAAATTGGTTTTAAAACATTTAAATTGTCATTCGGTTAGTGGCAAAGGTAAGTTTCCAATTATAATTGCTAATTAGCCAGATAAAACATAGTTTTCTCATTCATTAAGCATAGCACAAAATTCATACATTATTGCACTACGTCAGTAGTACGCGCGCATTCTTCCACTACCACCAGGAAAAGTTAGAAAACTGAGCTCGTACATTCGGTCGACAGTAATTGTTGGTAAAGTGTCCGCGTAATACGAACAGTGACTCAGATGGCTCAGCAGCTTAATCGAAAAAGCTTGCACAAAATTTTAGCACAAAAGTTTTTAATTATAGTCACCGAACAGAAAGTAGAAACCCTCGTTTCGGAACCGTTTCTGGGGCGTCGAGCGTTTGCTTCCTGCCCCACAGCGTACGCTTGCCAAGCCGGGCAAGACTTTGAAGGAATGCTTGTAATGGTGGTTCAAATAAATTAGTTACAGTGGCGAGGCCAAGCAATAGGAATTCCACCGCCGTTTGCCGACCGTATTTGCTATCCTGTGCCAGATCTTCAGACCACCTACGGAGGCCTACGGAGCACACACACAATTTGCCGTTTCGTTCCCGGGTTGCCAAGGTTGTTGGAGCGTTTAGTCGCGTGGTTTCTTTTTTTGTTTCTTAAATTTTAGAACTTCTCAAATCTTGGTCACACCATCTTAAGATTGTGCGGTAGGTACGAGAGCTCGGTGCGGGTTGAGGGCGCTGTGTACAACGATAAAGTTTTATCAAACATACCGAATCAAAAACCGCAATTAACTCGACAATAAAAAGCCGAATTGTATTTTGCTCGTAGGGAAGAAATCGAAATTCTGTGGCTGTGGAAAAACGCCGTCCGACCGGGAGATGCGTTTCGCCGGTGGCCGGAACGTCTTACGTAGATACGCGCTCTGTCGCTGCGTACTTCACATCGGAAAATGATTCGCCAACGAGCGGGTCCCGGATTGCATGACGACCCCAAAAGAGGCGAGCTTCCTGAGCCTGCCGATGGATGGAAACATTTCCGTACCGTTGGTTGGTGTCTTGGCGTTGCGCTGCGCTTGCCTACCCAGCTGGAACTACCGAAAAGTTCGCCCAGAAAACCGACCACGAAACGGACGCCCGACTTCCCGTACAAGACGGCGCACTATAAACGCGAATACTTTTTTACGATTGTTGATTTGAATTTAATTTTAATTAATTTCTTCGCTTCCACGCTTTGATGCGCACGCTAGGGAGCTTTTATGGGCTCGCTAGCGTCGCGCTTTTCTGCCAGCAGTCTGTGGGCGCCCGCACGGCAAAGAGCGGGCGGCAGTGAAGTTTTGAATTTATTCTGCCCGCAGAAATTCGAAGTTCTGTAAACTTGCTACGAACCATTGCGCCAACAGTGGGTCCCCTGCCCCTCCTTCCGGATACTTCGTCCGCACACAGTGTCAGTGTTATCTTCATTCAACGAAATGTTTTTTCTTTCTGTACTCACAGACAACTTCAATCTTCCAGGATGTTTCCAAAAACAGTCCGGTAACGTTCGGGTTTTCGGCGCGGCAAGTTATCAGCTTACCATCGTCCTCGGTTGTCGGTACGAAGCTAAGCTCCGAGCGGGTGGTGTTGTTCAGAATCTCCTCCTGTAGGGTTGCAGGAACCGGGAAAATGGAAGAAAGAAAGAAAACGAATGATTTCGTGAAAAATATTGCGAATGTAAAATTTGATAGAGGGCAAGCAGCATGGGCGGATAATTTTATGGTGTACAGCATTTTCTCCGTCCTCTAGCAAGGAGGGTGACGGCCCGTACAGACGATAAACGATTTGGTTTCGGTCAAGTTAACCTCTTTCGACGGGAAAGCGCACTTAATGGAATGAAATAGAAAGCACTTTGAATATTAGAAATTGATATTAGAGAGTCATTGCTGGTCGGAGCGAACGACAACAGATTAGTGTACGTCAATCTCAGGATATGTTTGAAAAATATTCAAACTAATCTAGGGATAAAGTTGTTTAAATAGAATTGTTGATCGTGGCAATATTTTACCCTAAAGTCAAAGCTAAAACAGAATCGATTTAAATAAAAAGCTTAAAACGAAGCTATAAAAAACTCGCAAATAATTCATTCCTTTAACAGTTTCATTTAATGCACGAACAGATTAAAGAGGACAGTCAAATAAATTATCAGTTTTATTTAACTGTCACTAACGCAGGCGACGAAAGAAAAAACTTGCGACTAATTGAATGTTCACTCATTGTTCAATGGCACTACCCGTACGAATAGTTTTCCATTTCACAAAGTGCTGTATCGTGTTTCCGCCGATACTCTCGGACACTTTTCCAGCGGCAATTAGACAAAAAGTGTAGAACGGTTTAGCAATTGTTGAAATTCTATCCCAATGAAGAAGAAAACAAATATGCAACCCGCACAGTATAATCAGTAGACAGTTTCCCCAGCGATTTGAACACACGACGCGAAGTACGGTCGAACGTGGATTATTAACTGATTCGTTCGGTAGCTACGAAACAACGAAATTCCTGAATTGTGTTGTTGAGCTATTTTTTTTTTCTTGGCTTTAACTTGTGTCGTGTCACGTTTAGTTTATGTATAAGTATTAATTTATAATATTTTTAAACTTGAGATGCATTTGTCATTTTCGTTGTTAGGGAAATTCAACATTTTAGTATGTCTAATAGAAATACTCTTCAAAATCTGGTTACAAAATTTAAGAATTGAAAGGTTAAGAGCCACGAGTTTTAAATTTCGTCTCACAATTTTAGGCTCTAATAAAAGTTTTAGAAACTTTTTTTTTATTTTGAATAAGTTGAGAGGATTTACCAAATACACTTAGAGACTCAGCTTGAAATTGTTAATATTACTCAAAACAACTAATGAAGTTACCGGGTTTCAGATTATAAATACCAAAAGCAAAGGAAATAAATTGAAATCGTAAGATTTTAGATAAATAATAAGTTTGAAATCATTATGATTTTATTATACAATAGTTTTATGTATTAATTAGATTGATTTTACAAAACTTCAAAATTTTAATATATCGTATGAATGTTTGAGGACTTTAAACCAAACTAGTACTACAGGCTATGTACTATCCCCGATATTATTTAACATTTACACTGCCGATATCCCCAAAATGAAATCTGCGAAGAGGTATGCCTTTGCTGATGATTTGACCATTAGTTCTTCTGCCAGATGCCCAAATACGATTATTAAAAATTTAAATAGAGGAATAGCCAAATATACCACATACTGTAAACAATGGAAGCTTAAAATTAATGATAACAAAACCGATTCAATTTATTTCACAAGATGTGCAAACAATATTCCAAATCGAACACTGAAAATTAGAAACACAGATATTGCTTGGAGCAACGATGTAAAGTGTCTAGGTGTTACATTAGATAAACGCTTAACTTTCAAGAGACACATTGAGAGTAAAATGTGCTCTGGTGAAAAGGTTCTGAGATCAATTTATTGCTTTGTAAGCCGAAAGTCCAAGTTAAACTTGAGAAACCAAACCTTACTTTACAAAACTGTTGTAAGACCTGTTGTCTACCTCCTTGGCATAGTACACTGAGCATAACATGCAAGAACAAATATACCATTTATCAACGAATTAATCTCCAATACTCTTACAATATACAATGAAAAATGTAACCTTAGTCCACTTAGAATAGTAAATAGGCTTAATTTAAGATAAAAAGTAACTGAATTGCATGAATATTAAACTATCTTTTAAGTTGAAACGACTAAGTAGTGTTAAGATAAAAGTAGAGATAAGATAAAAAATTCAGATATTTTAAAGAAAATGCAAATTAGTTATTATTGTGTTAAGGTTTAAAATGTGAAAACCGGTATCAATGTAAAATGGTAGAAATGTAACAGAGTATATGTTAAATAAATGCTTATCTATCTATCTATCTAGCAATACAGGCTAAAGGTCAGGTTAGAGCATATCAATTTGTTTAAATTTAAGCATTTGATTGCTACATTGATAAAACAGTTTAAAATCTATGTTAAAAAGTAACATTAAAGTATAAGTTAACAGTTTAGTTTGCCAATGTACATGCACACTGCTTTCAAAGTCGTCGAATTGTATTAAAAATTAAAGCTGAATAGTATAAACATGAAAAACAAATCCGACTTTATTACGGATGTCACCTTTCCAATAAGACAGTTGTAAGAAAGGTACATTTTTCAGACAGCGAATGCCACAAATGCACCAATTCCAAGCATCTCATTGACCGGTCTTGTTCCCAGTGGAATGGTACGATTCCTTATTTATAGATGCATACTATCTTTATAGCTTTCGTCCTAGAGCAACCTATACACAGTGGGGATGTCCATGCTGTCTGACGCCGGCTCATACTGACCGTCGTACTAGTTGCTGTACGTTTCAAAGGCTTTCATTGTTCCGAGGCTTTAGTTTCTTTAGCTTGATGATGGACCAGACAGGGATACTGGCACGGCAGGTAATAGGAAACAGGACCATGCAGGTGGTCTTTAGTTTACGAACGTAGCGTCCATTTTCATAAATTCAATAAAACATTCTCCACCATCATGAGCGAGCGTGTGCATTCGTTTTCCTTTCGCATGAATTTCCTCCATCACAATTCGTCCCTAAGCCCGGGACGTCCGTAACGGGCCACCGTACACACGTACAGGGTGAAAACAAAGGGACCAAAGGGACCAGGGACTTTCTTTTCGTCTTTCCTTTTATTTGTTTTCACGGCCGAACGATTTCGCCCTTGTTATTGAGGGAAATGAACGATTCTTCCTTTCCCATAACTTAACCATTCGGCCACAACCTCCCTTTTTGTGTGCTGCACCATACGCCAAGGTTTCCCGGCTTTTCTGTATACTAACCTTTGCCCGGCGTAATTGTCGCTTTCCTTTGTACCAGGTTATAATCGCATTTGGCCTCGAACCAACGCTTTCGCAGGAGATTTCATATCGTCGATCGGCTACTAATGGCGTCTGCGGGTTCATTATCTTCACACTCAATGGTTTCACTGCGGTATTAGAGGTGGTGGACGGGTTGTGCAGCGCATGGAAAGAGAGGTAAGATAAGAATGGTAAAAAAAAAACGCAAGTTCAATCTAAACCAGTAAATATTCCAGATTACGAACGGATTTCTGGAGCCGCAGGTGTGTGCAGAAGCGGTTGGAAAATAACGATCACTACCTTTTACGGCATTGATTTTGTTTTTCGATCATTTGCTTTGGTGGTAAGTTTTTTTAAGGAAATTTATTCCGTCCTTTGGAAGTATGGGTTGGTTGTCACGCTTTTCTTAAAGCAAACGATATATAAGTTACCAAAAATAAATATTAATGGAAGTTAAGAAACGAAAAATGAAAGAAGGTCTTTTTATTTAATTATACTTTAAAGGAATGGGAACTGATATTAGGGCCATTTTAAACTGTCTTAGCTAGACAAAGCAGGGTATGGTATCGAATCTCGACCAATTCATGCCTCCCGTGAGCAAGTGTTGCCTATCATGTCTAAGAAGTTAGAAATAGTATGGCAATATCTGTCGAGGTTGAGGTTCCAATAAAGCAAAAGAGAAAGAACTTATTTAAAAATATAATAAATAATAATAAAAGCTTCAATTTCACAATACTTAGTACCGGTCCCAGTTCTTTTCTGGCAAATGAAAAACCATGAAATACAACACTCAGATGCAAAGGAACCGAATTTCAAAATATCATTTTCGACAGTGTCAATGAAAGAAGATCCCGTCACAAGTGTGCGGGACAGAAAATGGGCACAAAAGTTATTGTGTAACAGTGTCGTATTCGTTTACACACGCAACAAAAAAAAAAGTCAAATGAATTATTGCTTTTATCATTTTATCGATAACTCTTTCATCTTTTCCTTTCTCTCCAGCAGCCTGGTCTGGTCACTTAGTGCTGTAAAAATGAATTCGTTTTTTCCCCCGCTCTCATCCGGTTTACAAAAAACCAATGGGTTGACTCAGGTGATGCAAATTCGGTTCTAGGTTTTGCCCCCTGGAGGGCTATTCCTTCGTATATCTTTCACAATAGCCAGAAGATGGAATGAGTTATCATTTACTCTGCCACCTTTACTGAGGAGTTTTTCTGTGCGCTCAGGAAATCGGAGCGAAGCGTCCACGAAGCGGAGAAGATTAATATTTTTGGATAAAAAGAAGGAAAATCTTTCGGAAAATCGTATCAATCAGGGTACGGGGGTGGGATAAAACGAAGAATATCCTTGTTTGTGTCAAATTCCATCCCTGCCAAGTCGTACACGGTCATTATTGCTATGCAAGCTCTATTCTTTCCTGCAGCCGATTGCGACTGCGTGTGAATGCTCAAAGAATATTATTTTACAGACGATTGGCAATGGAATTCTTGAACATTTGTTTTATCTTTGCGCAAAAGGAAAGCAATTTTCAATTTTGAAGGATATTGTTTTGAAATATTGTTGTGTTTTCTCTATAGCAGAAAATCAAGAGCACTTTTGATGTATTTCATTCTGAGCTGTTATCTGTTAGACCTATTGAAAATCCTATAATAATAGATAAGTAACCCGAACTATTGACTATTTATTAGTTCATCTTGAAATTGTCTGATAAACTAAACCAATTTAAAGAGATCCTGCAACTAGAACTATACAATGATCCAGAAATAACATCAAATAAGAAAAAGTCTGCCCACATCTATTACGGCTTCATGTTTGGAGAGGAAAAAAGTCTGATGACCAAGAAATGTCTTAAATAAAATAAAAAAAATATGGCCGAATTTTGCTATATCATGCTGTCCATTGCAATCGAACTGTTAGCAATGGCGAATCGAGAAATACGATGACGCACTCAATTTTGCTACTAGATCTTGCCGGGGAAAAAAAAAATCCGTGGCTATCCGTGCACCGTACCGGGTACATAGGGGGCGAGTATGGTCGCAAAAGTAATGAGATTTTAATGAAATGAGAATTCGACAATCAGATGAATTCATCGTCGCTCGGGAGCAACGTCGGAAACCGGAAATCATAATCCCGGGAGAATATCTTTTGCCCATTAGTTGGCGCATTTCTTGCCGATTGGTTCGGAGTGTTCGGGTGACAATTGGAACAGCGTTTGAGCACATTTGCTTTAGCGCCGGGGTTGGATAAATGTTTAAAATGCTGGTGCAATGATTGGTTGGCACTGTCGTGCGCGGTAGTGGCAGAGGTAGGAAAAATTGGGAAAATCTGTTGAAGAAAACCGTTACGGGCTGTCGACTTACGATGTAAATCCAGCACAAAGCTGCTCTCCTTCGGTTCCACCAGCAGTGTGTTCGTTGCCTGGCAGGTAAAGATGGAATTCAGGTCCGAGCGTTGAATCGCTGGCCACAGCAACCGATTTTCGATGACGTCGCCCGAATTGTGCTCGTACTGCTCGTCCACCAGTATGCCGTTGATGAGCCACTTGACCGAGGGTTGGGGCCGACCTGGTGAAAAAAAAGGAGAAAATGGAAGAATGTATTCCGATTGCGATGTTGCGTAAATATTGCGAGGGTAGTCGTGTGGATTGTTTCGGGTAATGGCGATTGGGGGGGGGGGGGGGGGGG